>KE157512.1:72685-85122 GCA_000411055.1 Leavenworthia alabamica
ACCTACCAAATGGCTAGTTCCGTCTACAAAATATTGTTCTGACTTGTAAAAAAATGAAGGTGGAAAGTCTTATATATATGAGAAGGGAGAGAGGATGATTTTCCAAATCTCCAATGTGGGACATTTCCCTTTAAAGGGAATATTCTTTGGTTTTAAAAAAAAGATTATAAAGACTAATTAAATAACATGTTTGGACTTAATTTAAAACAACCCAATAATTAGGATTTGGGATGTTACAACTGTCTTCATTAGATTCGTACCTAGACAGGTTCTTGGACCGGCATCAAACGATAAGAACTGGTAAAAAGACTCATGTCTCAACCCTCCTGTCTCCGAAATCTATCTCTCAACGGCGATTTGGCCATAATACATGAATAATATTTGAAAAAACTCCAAAATTAGTCGATCAAATTGCATACATAAAACAAGGAGGAGGGTATCTAGCGACTAGGCAAATACTATTGAGGTGTTCCGACAAAACATCATCACATGCTATTTATTTGGAAAAATACAAAAAGTATCCAATAATATATAGTACAGACGACAAGAAGATCCTAAACCTTCTTTAGTATTTTCATTTTTTGCTACTTTGGTTCTGTCTTTTGACTGGAAAATTATATCTTTTTAACGATCTGAACAACATCCTCGTCCTCCAGCTCGTGTTCCTGAGGTGTTTACATACATTTAAAAAAAAGACAGTTTCTTTAATAAATACGATGTCAAGACGAAGCTATTGGCCCATCCTGGCTAAGAGCCCTACCAATAGTATATATGGAACTTTTAATTAAATTTTCAAGTATACTGACCTTTCCAACTCTCTGTGGCTTGTGTTTGGCACTTGAACCCCAAACCAGAGCACTGCATTAAGAGGTCATCAGATAAGTACTCATAGGCAATGCTCTTGAGAAAGAAAAAAACTCAAAAGAGAAAGAGAACAATGGTAAGTTTTTAATTACTTACTACTTGAATTGTTTAAGCATGTCTTTGTGAATCCGGATGCAGAAGTCTTCTACTGTTCTCTTTTTGGAAGATAAGATAACAGGATCATCATAATCTGGATTCATTGCCTTTGGTTTGGTATAGATTCGAGTTAGATCCAAGTATTCCCATATCTTATCCAGAAGACCGTCAAGATTCCACTCCAGATGAGCACTGCATGATTATTATATCTCAGTAGGAAAAATATAGAAATTTACAAAGAATCCTGCCGGGAAACTAAATAAATATTTACCTGACAGGGCAGTAATGAGGAAGTTTATCCAAAATTTCAAGTTCCTCGAGTGTGATTTGATCAATCTTATTGACAGCGTAGATACATGGCATATATATCCGACTACCCTCAATGACATCAATGAGGTCATCAGCAGTTGCATCGTATCGCAGGGTGATGTCAGCATTGTGAATCCTGTACTCACTGCAAATCGCCTTGACAGTGTCGAGGTCAAGGTGTGTGACGGCGACTGTAGAAGTTAGGTTGAGACCGCCTTTGTCTTTTTTCCTGAATGTTAGATTTGGTGGCTCCTTGTTCAACCTACATAGCATCAGTCCACGACTGAATCAGACTATATACCAAAAATGATAAAAGTATGTTGTGTATAAAGGTTAATTATATAAGAAGTTTACCTTATTCCAAATCCTTCGAGCTCTTTTTCAATGAGACGCTTGTGAGTTATTGGCTTTATAGCATCAAGAACAATTAAGATGCAGTTGCATGTTCTAGCAGTACTAATAACCTGGAAATAATAAAGAGTCAAACACATTCAAAGAGGGCCAAAGTATAAGATAGATCATGAAAATTCAGAGATTTGTGCATGACTAACCTGTCGTCCTCTACCTTTTCCATCTTTAGCACCCTCAATAATACCAGGAAGATCTAATAACTGCAATCCCATAAAATGGAACAAAGAAATGAGTTTTATCATCAACATCCAGTTAATATTTATTCATAAAAAAAATCCAATGTATAATTACAAGTCGCTCTGAGGATAAAATAAGCAACAAGAAGTCATTAAAAGATCAAGCAAAGTATATGTTAAATATAAGAGTGAGACTTGACAAAAGAGAACTACAAGCTAGGACATGGCATATATAAAACAACCGATTTCATTGTGTTTCACGAACTTCAAAGACATAAGGAAAAATGGGAAGATGCAAGAATATCCTTTTTCTTTACAGATAACAAAGTCATAGATGTAGAATACCAATGCCATACCTGGATTTTAGCTCCACGATATGTAATAACACCAGGAATACATGTCAATGTTGTGAACTCATATGAAGCAACCTGAAAAACATAGTGCATGCACCTTCAGAGAACAGTGATAGTTTTAATTCCAAGACTTATGTTAATGTTCATCTTTCCAAGACATGACGAGAGCCAATCAATATTAAAAATGACTACGAACCTCAGAAAATGTTCCAGTAAGCTTGTTCAACAGCGTAGATTTTCCAACAGAAGGAAAACCAACAAGTCCAACTCTAGAATCTCCACTTTTAGTCACATCAAAACCTTCTCCAGCACCACCACCACCACCTTTGGTTGGAGGTGCAAGAAGGTCCCTCCGTAGCTTAGCAAGTTTGGCCTGCAAAATGGACCAACGAAATTTGGTGAGAAGCTAACGGTGCAAGAGAAATATCATGGCTGCCTAGTAAACATATCCACTGAAACGTTAAGCTCTCATCTAATACTCTCAAGGTTCTTAGAAAGCAAGAATACATTCTCTCAAGTCTCACCTAGCTGGAACTATTAAATAACATTTTACGGATAAAATATTACCTTCAACAAACCCAGATGATGAGCAGTAGCTTTATTCTTCTGTGTCCTAGCCATCTGCGACATACACAAATCTTGTATTTGTAATTCATCATTTTTCAAAAAAAAACTGAAAGGAAGAGATATTGCGAATCCAAAATTGAAGAGCAAATGCGAAGAATCAGAGTGACTGAAATATTACCTCATCTTCGATTTCTTTGATCTTCTGCATAATAGTCGACATGGTTGCAGTCGAAGCAGATAGAGCTCAACGTCCAAATCGTCAGAAGTTAAACGCAAGTGAACCCGGAATCTGAGGTGTAAAGAAAATGACGACGACGGACGAGAAAGCACCAGAAGAATCCCGAGGGTTTTCGTCCGACAAAGAGAAAACTACGATCCAACTGTCTAGAGCTCGGCCTGACCCAACATGATCTTGGGCCCATATATGTCCGATTTGATTTCCGGTTAAAAAAAAATTGAAACATAACTGAGAATTTAGTTTGGTTCTCAAACCGGTTTAGGTAATAAGAATAAGAATAAGAATAAGCTTGCATAACCACTTACAAAAAGTCGCATGTCATCGTTACCCATCTTCCAGAATCAGAAGACGTCTCTTTAATACAACATAAACGTATCTTTTTCGTTTGACCATCCGAACGTCTAATTAGCAGACCAAAATTGGAATTTTATTAAAAAGAAGAGATACTAATAATAATACATCCAATGACTTATTCTTAGTCAGAACAGATAATAAACAATACATCAATACAATAGAGTTGGAGATGACTTTTTCATAGTCAGAGAAAAGAAAGAGTCAAGAAAATTTAGTCTATAAATACACACCTGATGGATATAGAACATCATTATCTACGTCAAATACATATATAGTTAACGATCTAAACCTCATATTTACACATTTTTATTCAAACAAACGATTATACATTTGTAGTAAAACTCATATATTAGAGACAAAGCAAAAAAATGTATCATCAGCGCATGGTGTGGTTAGTTACTTTTATCATTATATTGTTCGTTGGATCATCAATGGCTCGGCCGATAGCATACCAATCTTCAATGACAAGTAAGTTATTATAAACTGTTTTTATTTCTATTGATGGTTGTTTATTAATTGTGTTAATTATTTGTATGGGAAAAAAGAAGAAGAGAAGGTTAGGGATAAAATGATGGTAAGAGAAATAAAGATTAGCGTTGGAGGAAGTAAGTCAAAACCTGCAGGTAAAGGACATTCAGGACAACCAGGCAATTGACCGTTGATGTTTCTCTCTCTCTCTGTCTGAGAATTGAGTAGAACTCCGCATATTCTAAACGACGATGTATAATCAGATTTAGGCTTTATTTATATCTGGACCGGAATATTATATTTATTTATATATGGTTGATTGCTTCCAAGTAATAGTATGTATATTTAATTACACAATTCACTTTATTTGTTATATATATAAAAAACTTGTCTAAGAGGACTAGAATAATTTGGTTATTCTACAATAAAATACATTTACATGTAGATATGTTTTATATATATATATATGTATTAATGTATATATATATATACTTTTATTTAAGAAAAACACAATATATGATTTTAAAACACAGCACAGAAAACCTACATATTTTTGTTGTTATAATTCAAGGATATACAAAAGTTATTTTTAAAAAATAACCTAAGTTGATATCAAAAGTATCATTTTAGATGATTAAACATTTATTTTATATATATGAAAAACCTTGAAAAATACACCACCTAATTTTCTCATAGATGAAAATTTATAAACTATTTTCTGATAAGAATTTAGTTTTAATACTCTTAACTTCTGAAAGTTTTACCATTACAATTTAACATATATTAAGTTTCAATAATAATACTACTGCCCTCATTGTTTTCTATAAGATATGAAATCTAAATGAATTAAAATAAAAGAAAAAGAAATAAAATTTACAAATAGTTCATCCTTTGTGGATTCTATTTAATAATTCTTTTATAAATCTTGTAAACAATCAAATCTATGTAAATTAAAATAATATTCCAAATCTCTCAATTTATACAATAATCTACTTCTCTCACCAAAATAGCTTAAATCATTTATAGCCATTACTCCATATAGAGTTAAATTTTCCATTATATAAATTACTGGTGGACCCTTAAATATTGTTGAAGAGTCATGCACCTTCAAAAACAATAAAAGTCGCAAGTCTTATTCGATTCCTCTTTTACAGAATCAGAACACGTCTCTCCCATTTCTTCGTAAATAAGGTTTCTCCTCTGACCTATCACAATCCATAAGAGAATTTTAAACAATTCAGCAATCGTGGCGCAGCTATATAAGAAAGAAGAGGAGAGGGTCATGGCAATGGAAGAAGAGGAGGAAGACATGTTCGAAGACGCCGTTTGCACCAAAACACCAGCCAGAGTTAACACGCCTTTGTCTGTAATAACAGAGGCGTTTGAAGATCTTGCAGAGTTGCTGAAACCGTTACAATCTGAGATCGAAGACGAAGAAGAAGAAGATGGATTAAGGCTTGATGCGTTCTGTAGTGCATGTACTCATGTCTCTGTTCTCTTCAATTGTCTTGGATTTGCCTTCAAATTTGCAGAAACGGAATACGTCTCTAAGGTTAGGAATTTGATGGAAGCATCAAAAACGTTCGACACGTTACAGAACATACTTGATCTAGACGTGGAGAAAGAAACGGTCAAAACACCAGGAAGCAATTCACGTAACCTAAGACGTGTTAGACAAGGCTTAGATTTGATTCGAGCCATCTTTGAACAATTCTTGATCGCTGATGACTATTCTTTGAAAGAAGCTGCAACAACGGCGTACACGGAAGTATGTGCACCGTTTCATACATGGGCAGTTAGAACCGCAGTTTATGCCGGCATGTACACACTTCCGACAAGGGATCAACTTCTGATAAGGCTCAATGAAACAGATCAATCGGTTGAGAAGAATATGAGGAGGTACATGGAAGCGTCACGACCAATCATAGACTACATTGACAAGCTTTACATTCAAAGGAACATTAAACTCGACTGGTAAACAATTTTGTGCCATGTTAAGACGAACAAAAATTGTCCATGTAAATTATTATTATCATTATTACTAAAATTATTTTGTTCTTGTAAGTTAATATTGAAACTTTTGTCTGCGGCCTTCTCATAACGTGTAAAGCTAGTCAAAACTCAAAAGACTCAAAACGTTTCTAAACCACAAATTATCTCAAGAATTTGGTGTCATACATTTGTTAACTTGTTCGTTGATTTGCTCGCAACAGCATATACAAATACAAGTTTCTGATTTATAATTCAAATGCCTTAAATTCCACTTTTAACTACTTCTTTTGTATCAGTGTCATGTTCCGGCGACACCAAAGAGTTTTTTTTTTGTTTTTTTTAATGATAAGTGATTTCGACTTTGAAGATGTCTAATTTGATAATATCGTGTAAATATTTTTGAACCCACAATTTGTTCTTAGCTTCATAAACAGCCAAAAAAATAAAAAGAAATTTAATAGAGAGAGTGGTCCAACATACAAAGTTCAAGCAACTCAGTTCGTTCATCAAAGATTCAGATTTCAAACCACAGCCTACTAAACATAAGAAGAGTCTTCTCCTGCATTCTAAATTAGAGATACCAAACCAAACTCAACAAATTGTCCTCACTGAGCTAAATCCCTGAGAGCCTGCTACGAAAATAGTTTACCTTAAACCCCAACAGCATCACTTGTTATTATTAGCTGCAAGTTTAGCTGCAACTTGTTCCTCTGACAAGGGCAAGTAATAGATCCTGGGGATTGCTTTTGTCTTCTTGAAAATATCATCCAGAGTAACTATGGCTGGTTCTTGTTCCTCAGGGACTCGAGGAGGCGGAGGAGGAAGAGGCAGACGTTCTATGGCTGGAGGTGGTTTGACAAGTGGTGGTGGTGGTGGAAGAGCAGTAGTTGGAGGTGGCCGCAAAGGAGCCTGAGCCTGAGCCTGAGGAGGAGCAGGCAGAGGAGGTTCCAGTTTTGCTTTCACTTCTTCTGCTCCAACAAATTCAGCTATTAAAAAGCGGCCTCCATTAGGTGGCCATTGTAGGTTATACACTGCTTCTCTTGTTGCTGCAGCTTCTTCAACTGAAGAATACTGCATTGGCATCACAACTCACTTATGTTAAGAGAAAATTCTTTGGATAATTAGATAATTGAAACTGGAAGAACAAGCGTAATGAAGAAGCGGCCTTACTGATACGTAGCAATGGGTCTTAATGTGGTCCATCCAGAAACTAGTGACATTTCCAGTTTTACCCAAAAGCTCCTGAACAGCTTTCAGTGTGAACGGCCTCAGGAAACGATCAATCTTAAGGGAATTTGTAGGCTCCTTTGGAGATGGAGGCACTGCCAATAAGTATAACAAATATATCAAAAAATGAATAAGAGGTTGAAAGACTCATAGAGGGTTCTAATTTACATACCCACACGGTCTTTGGGTCCATCCTCACTAACGGATGAGTTAGACCTAGAGAGGTCACGCTTCAGACCAGTTGACATTGGCGTTGTAGTGGGTGTGGCACTATTAGTGGCATGTGATTCAGGAACTTTAATATTCTCAGAGTTCCATCTGCGTTGCCTCTTTGAAGGCTCATTGTTTCCAACAGCATCTTGATCTACAATGAGGTAGAAATTAAAACATTTCAGCATATGTATAGCTTGATAATGAACAGACATGGTTCAAAAGCCAATAGTTATACAAAGAAGTAACCATAATCACCAAGACGAAACAACTATTCAATATTAGCAATATATGCTTCAAAAGCCGACCATATAAGATTAAACACAGCAAACTAATTGATTAATAAAAGAAATGACAATTAGAAGCTTTACCATTAACAAGAAGCTTTCTTTTTTCAGAAGCCACAAGTGGATTACTTTTATTTTCATGGGATTCGCCTTTCATAGCATCGATATCAGCATTGTCCTTTTCAGTAAGCAGATCAATTTTCCCACTCTTATTCACCACTTCATCAGATGTAATTGACTCGGTTTGCTTTGTCTCTGGTTCATCATCCATAGACTCATCACCAGAACTTCTATCTAAATTTAACTTTTCTGAGTCGCCTGCATCGATAATATTATTATTTTTGGTGATATCTGCATTTGTAGCAGTATTGTCGTCTCCACCTCCAACAGATATCTTCTGCTCAAGTGGCTCCTCGACATCCATTGGATGTGATTCGCCAATGACTGTTGATGGCTCTTGGGACTTATTAACATTTTGTTCTAATTTGACATTATCAGCAATTTCATTATCCTTTAGTTCTATTTTTTCATTATTTGACACAGAATCAGTAGAAATACAATCAGATTTTACCTCAAACCTTGTAACAGGGATGACCTCAGATACCTGGTTGTAGATATCGGATTTTTCATGCATTGTCTCTGTTGGTTGGGTCTTATAATCCCCATCATCTTTCACATCTACTTTCTGAGGTTCCTGTGGCTTCACATCAACCACTGAACTATCAAGACCAGCTGTATCCCTAACATCATCAACATTGTCGACCTCTGGTTTCGAAAACACAGTGGGTGGTGTTGTCTCGACAGCAGCTGATGCTTCAGTTGTTGTCATAGTCTCAGTTGGTTGTCGGGTTTTTTCAGATGCAACTGGAGTTGTCTCAGTGCTCAATGCAGCTTCCACTGGAGTAACAGGAGTGGTTTGCTTTTGAGCAGTTGTACCGTCGCCTCCAATCACAGGAGTCATTTGAGTAACTTTATTGGCTGATTCAGAAGCAGCAACAGCAGCACGATTGAGTTTTTCAGATTCTTCTTGCTCAACACGAATGGCTTCATCTAGACGCCTAACCAATTCTTCCTTTAAGCCTTTAGTTATTAATCTACGTCTTTTAAGCTCTTCTTTCAATTCCGTAACCTTCCACTTATCAATTGGTCGGTTGTTCAAGATTGCGTAAGGTGATGAAGACATCTTAGCTTATGAGCTGATCCTCAAAAAATAAATTAATATTAAATTCGAGAAATTATAAAAATCCATTGCAATGGAACACTGTTCTATAAATCCAAAATAGCCAACAAAAATTAATGACAAACAACGCAACAAATCTATAATTATTTTAAGAAATCGCAGTTATTTAGTAAACCCAATACAAAAGAGATAATTTTTAGAGCTGACTCACAGTAAAATGGGTAGAAACGTCTTGGAATGTATGAACGAATCAAATCCCTAAATTCAAAGCATAAGAAGAATGTCAATTAGATAGGGAAATAATCAACGAGAATATCAAACGAAACAATCCAATTTCTCAACTCAAATCCAAAAAATATGGAATTGGACAATAACCTGTATAGAGAATTCTAAACCACGAGGATAGATAAAGCGGACATTTGGAAATCTTCTATCCACAAACTAATTTTTTTATTTGGGAAATTGGTAGAGGAGGCGACTTCTAGGGTTCCTGTTCGTCGATTGAACGAGAAAAAAAATCGAATCAAAGGAGGGGTTGAATGATAAATACAACATTATCTATTTTCAAATGTCCAAAATACCCTTTATAATCAACTAGTTACATACGGTGTCGTTTAACGCCTCTTCGGAGTTCGGACAATTCCACTTTTTTTTACTCACCGGAAGGAAGCATTTTCCGAGTCTTATCTGTCCGGCCGGCGTAACATTTTTTCCACTTAGACACTTCAGCCTCATTCCACCTGGTGGCGGAGGAATGTTAGCTCATTCTCTAGCACATCTAGCATCTTGGTTAAAGGTATGTTAATCACGAAACTAAATACCACATGCAAAAAGTTAGAAGTCTAACCACAATTATTTGGCTTTTTTTATACTAGAACAGTTCAAAGAAGTGGATAATGCTAATGGAGGCATTGAATCTGTAATGAAAAAGGTAGATAAATACTTGGCAGAAGGAAAGCTAGCAGAAGCAGCAACTACACTAGAAGAAGGTGTCAAAGCAGAGGAAATAGTAAGTGATTGGGTGAGACGTGCAAGAAACAGAGCCATCACAGAACAAGCTCTTACTCTTCTCCAATCTTATGCAACGTGTCTCAGCCTCACTTAAATCCATTAACCAAGCCAATTTTGAGAATCGATGGTTCCTAGAATTCTCTGTAGGTATGTTTGAGAATCAAAATCATTTGAACTTCTGCACACATGAACAAGCAAAAGATATATATTGTCATCAAATCTCATGATTTGTTTTTTTACCACGATCAGTCTCATGGTTAAAAGAATAGTATTGTTATTTTTTGTCAAAAAAAATGAAAGATTAGTTTGAAGAGTTGCATTATATACAGTAGCACTTTATAGACGCGTCGAATTATAATCATCAATATTGAGATTATCTGTATATAGTGCATCCTGTTTTAATTTGGCACTTTTAAAATTTCAAATGAATTGGTATGGTAAAGATGAGAGTAAAGTCAATAAATATAGATGTTCGATGGAATTAAATATCATAATGGGCGAAAAAAGACAAGATGGAAAATTTAGCACATGGGAGAATAGTATTTTATCAAATTTCAATTCATCATAGGCCGTAGAATATTCCTTAAATTTCGCCACAATTCACTCCAATATTATTATATAGGAGAAATATTAATCGTACGGTTCCGAAAGGCATACACACAGCTAAAATAATTGCATCATAAACATATGATTAAAAGGTGCTATATATTACATAATAAATAAAGTATACAAACAAAATATAATTAAAATGAAATCCATCGATTAAATATTTATCAACATGTAATTATGGGAAAAAATTAGGAAAAATAAATAGCAAACATATAATTTATTAACTATTAAAGAACAAACCCTACAATATATAAAGAAACAAAGTGTATATATTATACTAGAAAATATAATTGAGTAACTTTATTATTATATAATGTGTTACGCTTAGTTGGTTGAATATTTATATTAAGAGATTAGCTTTGATTTCGGACAATATACAAATTTATGTTCTTTGGTCGGAAGATGAACATAACCAAGTATCGTCATTATTATGATCATGATCGGATCCACGGTAACTTCCATTATCAATGATTGATATATTCCCGTTAGCCACCATCTCTGTCGACGGTGGACTCTGCAACGTACGAAGACCAAACTGATCGTGATCATTGCTTCTAGGGTTTGTAATCTGAGCTTGAAGAAGAGCCTGTAGATTCATACTCTCGAAACTGTTATTAGGGTTTTGATATTGCTGAATCTGTGATCCGGATATGAGAGAAGACGTTGGGAGGAGTTTTTGAGCAAAAGGCCGTAACAAGAGACTATTGTTATTGTAATAGTTTGGTGAAGAAGAAGACAAGCCAAGAAAAGTGTTGAGGCGCGTTGTGCTCACGACGGAGTTGTTATTAAATAATGGTGGAGCTGGGATTCCGGTGAACTCTTGAACCATCGCTCGAAAGTTCGAAGTGTCCGTCGTTAGAACCGTCGTTGGTGCTCTTCTTGAAGCTCGAGGTTTTTTCTTTGTTTTCTTGATTACTCCTATGTTGTTAGGAGGAGGGATTGATGACGAGGCGGAGAAGGTTCGAGGATCGGGGTTGGAAAACGGGTCGAGTTGTTGGTTTTCCGGTAAGAACGTGTTGTTGTTGTTAAAGTAGGTTGGTGATATTAGAGAGTTGTGGTCGAAATGGAGGAGGTTTAGGTGGTTTTGTTGCGGCGGAGGTAGAGCTGAGACATGGTTGTCAAAAATAGTTGAAATGGATTGATCGCCGGCGCGTGAATCGTACTCTTCTTCTATTCCTCCTCCTCCACCGCCGCTTGAAGATTGCATGCTACTACTATTACCGGATTCCATCTCTTGAACAATCAAAAACGTTAGAAGAGTTAAGTTAAGGGAGCGATTGTTAAGTAGATAGGCACTACTATGGGTAAATAAGAGATTTGGTGTGACATTAGTCAACTCGCATTAAGTGGTTCCACTACCACCATCCACTATTGTCTAATCAAGACAATACTATTATTATTATTATACACATGTATCTAAGGTCTATTATTATTATTATACACATGTAACTATTCTAAGGTTTGGTTTATATTAAATTTATTTGTTTTTGTGATAGTCAAATTCAATTTGACTGTGGACATTTGGCTCCGATAATGATATGTTTTATTTTGTTTTTCTACCATTACCGGATGATATGTTATAAATCTTTATGATGGTATTTTACTTGTTCTGATACTGTAAAAATTATAAATCTATAAAATAAATTTATTCGCCGTTGTGCACAAAAATGTTCTCTGCTCTAGTTATTCTATAAGCTTTAAAGTAACATAAATGATATCTAATACAAAAAAGGTTTGCATAGATTATGTAGGGAAAAAATATTGAAGGCATGTGATTTGTCCATATAATTTTTCTGCTAATCTCGTAGATGATGGCATAATTATCTCAGTTAGTATGGAACCGATTCAAGAATATATCACCAGAGTCGCAGATGCGGTATACCGCAGATCAATTATTTGATATAAATTAATATTTTTATTTATTATCGTTTATATATTTTATTTATATAAAATTTTTTTACTTTTTATTTTATTATTATTTTTATCTTTTGTAGTATTAAAACTAATATAAAATGAAATATATGAAAAACTAAATTAACACATTTATCTATGTATGATTTTTTGATAATTTAAATATTTATTTAT
>KE157512.1:92388-121139 GCA_000411055.1 Leavenworthia alabamica
CACTCTTTATTAGCAATAACACCAGCAGTGAGGGTTGATCCATTGTTTCCTCCCCAACCCACAAGCATAACCCTTTGAAACAAAATCAAAATCGATTCATCAAAAAAAGTTGAAAACTTTACGACGGAGAAATCGAGGAATTACGTTAAAAATTATAACTTCTGTTTACCCTAATTTAGGGACATGAGTGTTGGTTTTGAAATCGTATTTGACAGTCTTTGGCCTCACAATCCATTGGTAAGTGCCATTGATGTTCTCATGAACAACCTCCGTCGTCTCGTAATCATACACCGAGTGAATCTCATTCTCTGTGTACTTCACGTTTGGGCTCTCTACTTTGAAGCTCTCTATGAACATTTTTCACAAATTATAAAATCTATTTTCTGGGAATTTGATTGCTTTTAGCTGAGTTTGTGGTTTCTATTCAGCAGAGGAGTGGAATTATTTATAGAGGGAGATTAGAGACACGTGGTGTCGTTTTAGTGGTAGTTGATCCCATAGAATCCAAAGCATGTGAGCTTAGCTCGTGACGTTTTCATAGTTTTTTTTTTCTTTGGTAAACTGACGTTTTCATAGTTCATTACTTCATAGACTCATAGTGAGTGATCCACACGTGAGAGGAAATATTTGACACGTCAGAATCCTGGTCCATACACGTGGCATCGTTTTGCTGATGGTAAAGTTGTGTCGCTCTTTTGTCATGGGTCCCACGCTTTGGTTGAGGTTACTCGAATAAGGCTTGACGTTAGTTACTTGACTTCCGTTACTTGTAAGTGGAGAAGATGACAGTGTTTCGTATTCCGTCACAGTTAATAAGCGATGGTGATTAAGCGAGAGAGTTAACAACACGCACCGTATTTAGCTACCACGTGTCAGAGTAGATATCACGTATAGATAAGGCGCGTGAGATAGTTAACATTGCAAGTAACGGTCGTTTGAACGAAGGTATGACCGTTTAAAGACTTTTGTCACCGTTGGAGTGGGTCCCTGGAATCTTGTTGACCGGTTTGACACGTGAATTACATACATGCGTAACGTTTATATGTTATTAATTGACACTATGAATAATTAACTATTGAAAATGCCGATGATTTCAAGGTGATATATTTATTGACGCGAATTAAGTATTGATTTATATTTCTATATTGTTTGACGGGTTGTACAGCTTAAATATATGTATTAGATTCATTTATTATGGTTGAGTAACGTATTAAAAATAGACATTGCTAATATATAACTGAATATAGCAGTTATAAATCATTTATACGAAAGAAAATGCCACTCTAACCGAAGAAGGAAATAGAAAATTAGTCAAAAACATTGATTATAAAAGATACCTTCACACTTTTTTCTACTGGTTTGGTTTGCATGTCTTCCATGCCTATAATGTATTCTTAAATCATTTATGACTGAGTAACGTATCAGAAATAGTCAATAGTCATTTATAAATATGAATTGATAGAATACTATATTATTTATGTTTACAATGATCTATTGATTAAAGTCAGTCACAAACATCGGCCACACTTGTTATACCACAGTTTGGTTCATATGTATATGATGTCAACACTCATCAGTCATCTCCACATTATATATTCTTTACACATGTATTTACATTTAAGAAATATGTAACAGCTGATGATTCATATGCTAAGATTAAATAGGTGAAAATTTGATTCTCGTATCTAATAATATACATTTAGAAATGGTGTCATATGCTAATTTAAAATAGTCCACACCAAGATAGTCGACATAAGAAGTTTTAAATATTGAATCCAAAAACTAATAATATAGTTTTAAGTTAGTGGAGGACGAAAACGAAGGATGTGGACATTTCTTGGAATCTATTCGAAAAAGTTGATAGGTATGGTAGTGGGCCTTTGTGGCCATACGTATGTTTATAGGTTCGTAATTTGTTTCCCTTTGTTTATGTTCCTCCACTCCACATACTCTTTATTTCACTTTCAGTTTTTTTTTGTTCACTCTTTTAATCGTTTTATATAAATGATGCTGATCTGTAAGAATTTAAAATCTATACTCAAAGTTGGTGTTGTGTGACTATGAAATATGAAAATCTCAACCTTAAATTGTAAAGTTGGTGTGGTGTAATAACTAAATTATAGTATAAATAATTTGTGCTTTTTTTATGTTTATTAGATATTATATGTGTGATTTGTAGTAGGTATCTTAATAATTTAACATTGTCTCACATTTAAAATAGATAAAAAGTTTCCCATCAAGTCGGAAAATAACATAAAATATTATTGTAGGGTTAGTGTAGTGTAAATATAAATATTGTAATAAAATACTATTGGTATAGTGATAATCGTATATATTATGAAGTATGTTACTAGTTTCATGTCGGAGGTGGTTGTACCACCATTGTCGTAGTTACTTTCATGTATAAGATATTATGCATTATTAAACTTGTGTTTGTAAAAGTCATGGTGATAATAGATTAAAACTTGTGTTTGTTAAAGTCATGGTGATAATAGATTAAAACTTGGATTTTTAAATTATTTAAAATTGGATTTTAAAATTACTTAATGATAGATTTTTAAAGTCATGGTGAAGGTTTATTAATCTAAATAAAAAAAAGATGAGAGTTTTTTATAAGTTTTAAAAATATGTGAGGGTTTTTTTACCCATTTTTCCTCCAGTTTCATATAAAGTTTAAGGCCCGTTTGGCCCAAATAGAGAGCCATAAGGGTATGTATGTTAATATTTAGGAAGTGAAACATCACACATTGATTTGTCCACAAATTTCATTTGTAAACAATAACAAAAAAGCAAAACGACTCCACTGGGGATCGAACCCAGAATCTCTGGTTTCGTAGACCAGCGCCTTATCCATTGGGCCATGGAGTCATTGTTGTTTTGTTACTACTAAATTAGCTAATTATATAAGGAATACAAAGAAGCGTAAGGTTTGCTTTTCTGATTTTATCTATCTTCTTTCCTCGTCACCTTATCTGACCCGACAGTCTACCGAATTTATCGTCTTTTTTAGTTAAGCTGTCTCAAAAACGTTCATATCCAAAACCCTCACCTAGAATTCAGCTCTCAATAAAATTTCCAGAGGTAAAATCAAAGTCTAAATTTGATAAAAAAAAGTATATGTTTCTAATTATCGGCTGATTTAGGTAAATGATCACAGCTAATACAATACACAAGGAAGAGAAGCTGACTATTTCTGTGGTGTAGATTTATCAAATAGGATCATATGAAATCTGGATGTTTTTAATTTCACTAAAAATACAATTAGTTTTAAAGGAGACTCAAGACAAATGGGGAAACAACACAAATCTTTAAGAAGCAAAGCAGTGCACTTCGTCACCGATCTCACCGCCGGTCTTCTTAATCCCATCTCTGATAAACCCTCCTCTGCTCCTCCTCCTCCTCTTCCGGTATCAAAGTTTTCATTTTTTGTTATGTTTTTGTTGAGTCAGTCTGAATAATTTTGTCTAAAAAAGGGTTCTTGAGGTTTGACATTTAGACTCTATCTTTGTTCTTGATGATTGCTTGGTATCTTCTGGGAATTTGCTGTTATGTTGCATTAATGCTTAGTTGCTTGATAATTGAGTGTTTCGAGTTTGAAATTTCGTATTTGTGTGATCATTAAATGAGCTCATGTCAATTTTCAATTTTGTTTCTTAATTAGGATGAGCAAAATGAGTCGAAGAGAAATCAACTAGAATCTACTACTGAAGAGCAGCCTAAGGATTTGGCAGACGACGAACCAGACACTTCTTCTTTCTCTGCTTTCCTTGGTTCACTGTTATCTTCAGATCCCAAAGACCAAAAAACCGATCGGGATCAAGACGAAGAAGATTCCGAGGCAGAATCGAGCGATACATCATCATCATCTGTGAATTCTACTAGAAAAATGAAGGAGACTACTAGTATTGGCGTTGCAAAGAAAAGCTTGATGTCTAAGTATAAACAGCATTTAAAAAACTTTTACCAGTCTGTTAAGTTTCCCGGGGTTAAGGAGAAAAAGACAAATTCTGTTGTGAAACCAGATAATGAAGAGACTGGATTTGATGGCTTGGAGATGAAGCCTATGCAGATTAATGATGTGAAAGAGAAGGTAACAATAGTAGAATCAATTTTACCTGAAATTTCAGAGCCCTCTTTGCTTTTATCAGACCAGTCAAGACATTCCCTTTATGCTTCACTTCCTGCCCTTGTTCAAGGGAGGAAATGGATATTGCTTTATAGGTGAGAAAACAAATTCAAAGTAACTTATTATACAAAAATTCTAGATTTATATGACCATTTTGTTTGATCTTCTGCGATTTTCTAGTACATGGAGACACGGTATATCACTATCCACACTATACAGGAAAAGCCTCCTCTGGCCTGGTCTCAGTTTACTGGTAAATGAAATTCAATTTATTACTCAAAATGTTGTTGTCATTTAGTAAAGCAAGGACCAATTCTATGGAGCTCAATGGCTATCGTGTGTTGGATAATTTCAATGACTTGAAACATTGAATTGATTTGAATATGAAGTGTTAGTAAAGATTCATGAATAGACATTGGGAAAAAAGATTCATGAATGTGCATTGGAAGGATGAATCTACAAAATCAATGAACCTTTAGTCTTTAATATTGTTCAATGTTTCTAATCTCTTTAAACCTTTTCAATTAGTATATAAATCCTCATTGTGATCATTGTAAAGATATCAAAAACACAAGTAAATATATTCTCTTTATAGATTTGATCGTGTGGCTATTTCAGGTTGTTGGAGACAGAAAAGGTTCGGTTTTTGGTGGTCTTGTAGAAGCACCTTTGATACCAACTGATAAGAAATATCAGGTTTGATTCTAAATATACAATCTTTAATCTTATCAAGTTTCTTTCCCACTATATTCAAATTCAGTGTTGTGGTTTTTTGGTCAGGGAACGAACAGTACATTTGTTTTCACAAATAAGTCTGGACAACCTACAATATATCGTCCCACTGGTATTAATATTACTACTATTACTGTACATTGTTCAGATATGTAGAATTTGTTTGGAGTTATTTGCTTGTTCATTTGTAACTATGGATTGCACTCTAATAGGCGCAAATCGATTCTACACTTTATGCTCCAAGGAATATTTAGCTCTCGGAGGTGGTGGACGGTTTGCTCTTTATCTAGACAGTGAGCTGTAAGTTATCATACCAAAACTGTCAAAATCTATTCTTATTGCAACAAAACAACAACCCATTTTTCTTATAGGCTAAGTGGATCAAGTGCTTACTCAGAGACATACGGGAACTCGTGTCTTGCTAACTCTCAAGACTTTGATGTTACACATGTTGAGGTAGTTAAACTTCTTCATCCCTCTCCTTTAAAAGAGAACAAAAAATTTAACCAAAATTATTAACTGATTCTTGCAGCTATGGGGATTTGTCTATGGGTCAAAATATGATGAGATCCTAGCTATGAGCAAAACAATGGAGCCTGGTATTTGCAGGTGGTCATGATCATTGATAAATGTTATAAAATGAATTCAAGTGAGTTTCGTTTTTTTCTGTAAATGTGTAGTAGTAGTCACTAATCTATAATATTGCAAGTCAAAATCTTATCTTGGGTTGTAATGATTTTAGACTTAAATAACAAATAAAACGGCCCATTAAGGCCCATTAAGGAGAACAAAAACCCTTACTTTTTCATTTTTGACCTATCTTCTCCGATTTGAAATCTCAAAATGGCGAGTAGATTAGGAGGACGAGTCGTTCATTTCGCGAATCTCCCGATTAAGCTTCTGATGCCGGCGAAACTAACGAACATTCATGAATTCGCACTGAAAACGATACCTTCTGCATCGAAGATTGAGATTAAACGAGTGCTTGAATCAGTCTATGGATTCGAGGTAGAAAAAGTGAATACACTAAACATGGATGGGAAGAAGAAGAAACGTGGAGGTTTATTAATAGCCAAAGCTGATTACAAGAAGGCTTACGTCACACTTAAAAACCCTTTATCGATTTCTAGAGATTTGTTTCCAGTTAAGTTTATTGAAGAAGATAGGAAGAGTAAAGTGAAAGGATCTAGCTTTGTTGAGGAAGAAGATGATGATAAGAAGAGTCATTGGCTTGATCGGAAGGAGAAGAGAGAAGTGGGAGGTTATCGAAATGGTAAAGGTCGTGGTGGTGGTGACAGAGCGAGTTCTCCGGCGAGAGCTGGTGCGGCTGCTGGAGCGAAGTTTCCATGGAGCAACATGAGATTTGTTGGTAAGTAGGGTTTATATTTTGGTGTAATCCTAATTATGGTTTTATGAGCAAATTATGATGTGAGTTTGGGTTTCTTTAGCAATGATGGATTATATCTATTTTGTTAAATGTTGATTGAAGTTTTTGGTAAAAGAGACGAGCTTTGATCGTGAATCTGAATCGTATAAAGCTTTTTAGACTCTTTTTTGTGATTTTGGCTAATAAAATATATAATCATATAGTTAAGCTTCTTAATTGATAAATGGTTTGATTTTGTTATTCTAATCTTTCTCTTAATTATGATTATGGAACATTAACTATGTTATCTGTTAGCTGCTGATGAGGTTTAAAAAGCTTTTTTGCCTTCTGTTCAAATGTTAAATCACACAAAGAGTCTAATTGTTTCATAAATTGTAACACATTTACCTTATCGCTTTTTTGTTTTTTTCCTAAATCATAACTCAAAAGAAAGCATAAACCATTTGTATTAGGCTTAGTGGTAAATTTATAATCAAATAAAAGTTTTGGATAAGGTTGATTCTACGTTTATAAATAAAGCATAAACCATTTGTCTTAGGCTTAGTGATAAATTTATAATCAAATACTGCACGAATGAAATTTTGTATAATTTCTGCACGGATTTTTCATGATCTAGATTTTCCACGATTTTTGCACGAATTAGATTGTTTACAGTTTTTGTACAAATTTTGCACGGTATATATTTTATATTATATTATATAAAAAATTGATCAAATTATGTACGATTTTACACGGATTTGCATATGGATTCTGCACGAATTATTGCATGGATTTTGCATAATTTTTGCACCAATCAATGTACGGATTACACGAGCTAGATATTACACAAATCATTTTTTTTGTACTGATTTTTCATGATTTATATTTTACACGAATAAAACATACAATTTGCACAAATAAAATTTTATTAGTTTCGCATGAGTTTTGTGCGGATAAAATTTTACACGATTTTTGTACGAATTAGATTTTGTATATATTTTGAATGGATTTTACATTTACACGATATAGATTATAAATTAATTTTGCACGAATCAATTTTTATATAATTTTTTACAGTGTTTGCACGAATAATACAGATTTTGAATCAATCAAATTTTGTCGGGATTTCGCACTAATTTTATTATACACAATTTTTGTACATATATTTTTTTGGGTATGTTTTATTTGAAAATCCATAACACCGGAGGTGGAAAAAAGATGATACCGATGTCAAATAAACAATGAAATAATTGAATATTATTATTTTTGTAAAATCTGTTAGTTTAACAAAACATCTTTCATATAATTACAAATCTCAACTTTATTAATCAATATTAAATTCAATAATAATTTTTTTGACACAAAAATTAAAATTATATTGATAATTATGACTAAAATAAATAAAAGTAAAATATATTATATATTAGAAAACACATTAGAACTATACATATACTCAACCGCACGCCATCGAGTTGCATTCACGCGATCTTTATATAAAGTCAGGTCCACGCAGAAATCTGTTGACTATTCTTCGGAAGTTCCAAAATATTGGCGCGTGGCAAAGGATCTGTTAGCTTCGTGTGCGACCTCGTCTTCTTCTTCGTCGTCGTCGTGCTCACCTTCTCTTTCTTCGAGACGAAAGAAGAAAACTCTCCTGAAGCTTTGGATCTAATTGATCACTTTTATTTTGGTTTACTCGTAATTACTTAGAGCACAGAAAATGGCGGGGGTTTCACCATTAGCAAAGTTTAAGTTGGTGTTCTTAGGAGATCAATCAGTTGGCAAAACAAGCATCATCACTCGTTTCATGTATGATAAATTCGACACCACCTACCAGGTTCTTATGATAATTCATCCCTTTTGTATTTTATATATATCTCGAAGTGGTCAATATCCATAGTTGATCACTTACTTTGATCAAATCTGTTTTGTTTTTTGATTGATCAATCATGTTCTTGACATGGTGCTTAATTTGTCTTTATTTGAACAAGATCAGATGCTAAGCACTGTTTAGCTTCTTTGCTTTGGTTTGTAAATATGTTTCTTAATTACATGTTAGTTAGTAATTAAGGTTTAATTGTGGTTATATCTGCAGCCTACCATTGGAATCGATTTTCTTTCGAAAACAATGTACCTCGAAGACCGAACAGTTCGTTTGCAGCTTTGGTCAGAATCATATATATATTACTTACAATCTAGCTTCCTGATATATATGTTGTTTCAGTTATTAATACCAAAAAGATTATTATTATTATGTTCCGAGTAAATAGGGATACGGCTGGACAAGAACGATTTAGGAGTCTAATACCAAGTTACATCAGAGATTCTTCTGTTGCCATTGTTGTTTATGATGTTTCCAGTGAGTCACCTTCTTCTTCTTTTTTTCCTTCTGTATTGATTTAACCATTCGTGTCTTATGTGTTGTTCTAAACAGAGAGGCAAAGTTTTCTGAATACATCGAAATGGATTGAGGATGTACGCAGAGAAAGAGGTCAAGGCGATGTTATTATTGTTCTTGTTGGAAACAAAACTGATCTTGTTGATCAAAGGTAATAATAATAATAACAATATACGACATAACTCAGCTTCTTTGTCTCTCTGTAACACGCTTTATTATATATATGATGAAAACAGGCAAGTATCAATCACTGAAGGAGAAGATAAGGGTAAAGAATATGGAGTTATGTTCATTGAGACCAGCGCTAAAGAAAATTTCAACATTAAGTCATTGTTCCGTAAGATAGCTGCAGCATTACCTGGGATGGATTCATATTCATCAGTCACTAAATCAGAAGACATGGTTGATGTCAATCTTAAGGCCACTTCTAATTCATCACAAGGTGGCCAACAAGGAGGAACTGGTGGTGGTGGAGGCTGTTCTTGTTGATTCAAAAACAAATATATAACTTTATACAAGAAATTTGTGAAGCAAAAGAAAAAGGGATCAATAAAGTTTGTAATTTTCATCTTATCAGACATTAACAGAGTGATACACTAATTTACATCATCAAGTGTGGTAATAGAATCACAAGAGTATATCCTTAAGGATCAAACTATTTTTACATTAGTAAAATCTTTAACTTGTTCTCTATAGATCTTCGAGGGAACCCTCACAAAATTCTAAATTTACAGATTCTATAACATTAGTCCTAAATAATAATATCAAATCTGGTATAAGTTGTATACTAATTTCAACATCTTTTGAAGTTGCACGTTAATTAGGCAAGTATTTATGCACAGAGAAATGTTATTATTATTATCAACATTATGAAACTTGTAATAAAAGACGAGTTTTCGGGAAAGAGACACAAAACAGAGAGACGAGGAAGGAGACAAAGACCAAAAGAAGATGTTACAGTTTACGACATGTGATTGAAGCTGTTGTTGTTTCCGTTTTGTTTCACTCTCAATGTCAGGTAGATCAATATCAATGTTCCCACACTTGATCTGATATTATTAAAGCGAGTTAATAGTGAATATACACATCGCATTAAGTGCATAGAAGCGAGGTATATACATATATATATATATACTTACAAGATGGAGAAGAGAATGACTATTTTCCTTGAACCAAATGAAGCTGCACGCTTATATCTTCTCCACCTGTTTACTGGTGCATCATGACATCGATCCAAGACAGCTTTATCTTCAACATAAATTTCTCAATACTTTTTAGTTCATAAACACAAGAGACAAATCTTGAGTTATGCAACTCTTTTAATGAAATATATTACCAGTAGTCAAGCTTGCTTGTCTCTGTAACACCTTTTGCATAAGCTGTGAAAGACATAGTAACCACATAAGAGTTTTGATATCATTTTTTCCATATGGACCAAGAAAGAACTTAACTACATTCTCAGATTTGACACTTGCAACAACTTCATCATGAGATTCACCAGCATTTCCTTTCTCGACATTAATGTCTACTACACATGATTGGTATGAATCTGTGCCTCCTAGTAGCACATTGATTCTATTCTGAGTTTTTTGACAGTTGAGGTGAGCATCTATCAACATCTGATTTTTAGAAGGAAGCAGAAGAGCCTTAACGAAGCTCAAGAGAGTAAACTGCGAGGTACATTGAGGGATTGTAGTTGCTTCATCTGGTAAAACTGAGATAGTACACACATCTTGAACCTATACAAGTTTCACAGAAATAAAACTCAACCATGTTCACTCAAGTAAGGGCTTTGTAAAAGTTAAAAGAACTAACCAGAGAAGTATGGATGATAGGGTCTTCCTTGAGAAGAAGAGGGAAAACATCTGTGCATAGAAGAAACACTTAGTTCATTTTAACTCATTAGTATAGTAATATGCTTCTGAATCTTTGTATTGTAGTTTTTTAACCTAAGGAGCTATGTTCGTTGAAGATGGGCTTAGGTGCTTTGAAGCTTGGATACTTGACTGGTTCATTCCCGTTACCATTCCCATCTCCAACATTTCGGAACTGAAGATATATTTATATCATAATCCAATCGAATCTAAAGAACCACAATTCTATCTTATTCGAAGATTACATTCATTCATAAATGGATCAGAGAAACTGATACTGTAAGAAGAGTAATCTAACTAACCTCTTCGAAGAAATCACTCATTGCACCTATGGAGAAATTATAAGCAATTTCCAGAAAAAAGAGAAGACGAAGAAGACGACTTGTACTGTGTTACAAATATTGCAAGTGGAGTGTTTGTACTGAAGTTTCTGCTAATGGCAGATTCAGGGAGAGAGAGAGAGACCCAAATATAGAGTGATGGAGAGAGAGAGATGAGAAGACGCTCTTCTCCGGGCCCGCCGCAGATTCNTTATCCCTTGCGTCTTCTTTCATCCTTTACTCTGGATCATCTTAACATTAAAAACTTTATAAGTCATAGATTTACATTACATTTTTTATTGTAATTACTTACCATATAATTAATCTAAACACATTTAATTACTCTGACAATAAATGCATCTCTGTACTCTTTACTATTTATGAGCTGTCTATAACATCTATCACCTTTTTGTTATGCCCAAAATTAATCATTTACAGTTTTGGGAAACAATATGATAAATGATATACAGAAATGACAGACGTATAAAAATCCACACATGTCCATATGATATGCACTTCTTTTACATTTTCTGCTAAAATGTAAAGGTCTTATATGCATTTAATATCCATGCCATTGCCAACATTTACAAACATTTATTAACTCTAACTCTTGTTAGGTCAATAAAAAAATTATGGAGTTTCTTTTTTTTTTCTTAACAAAATAAAATATCATAGTTTTGGAAGTATTCTTTATAACTATTGAGTTTGAAAAAAATGAAAATAATAATAATTGATGGAGAACAACAACATGAGAGAAAAGGAGATAGTTCACGGGTGATCCAAGTCTCTCTGTCTGTATCTTCTTCGTCAGCTTCTCCCGTGAACTTCCTTTTTGATGTTTTGTTTTGTCTCTCTTTTTACGGTTATTTGTTTATTTATAACTTTAAACTTTATTTATATTCTTATAATCTTTATAAAAAAATACTACTTTATTTATTCTCATGACAGTGTTTATCGCGGGGCCTAATTTTATTATTAGCCCAATAGTTTTTTTAATTGGGCTTTAACAGGCTTTAGACTCCATCATTACAACAATTTGGTACAGCCTCTTAACACAAAACATTAGACTAGTTCAAAAACATAAAAATCGTAACCCAAGTAATTCAACACATTGTAACCATCTTGAGTGCTTTTGTTCGGTTTCGTAGTCTGAAAAAAAAAAATACAAAGACAAAGGAAGGAGTTATTAGCCATAAACTGTACATGACCTTCCAAAGTATACAAATTTCAGTTAAAAGTTCCAAATATATTTGCAAGAAAGACAACCAAAAAAAAACAAAGTCACTGTCAACTGAATTGTCTTTTAAGACAAACATATACCATTCATTACTAGTAGTTAAAAAAGAAGAAAGTCTTTGTTTCTGCTTTCTCAGCTTTTACTTGGGGGGTCCAATGCTCTCATAGAACAAGATGTAACCATGATCAGTATTGCTCGAATACTCCTGAGACGACCCAAAGAATGTTTGAATAGCTGACTCTTCAATTATCTCAACATTCTCATCATCAAAGAAGAGCCAATGGTTATGGCTTTTCACAAGGCTTACGTAATGACCATGGTTGGGTCCACTTCCTACATGCACCACCACTGCAAACAGAGAGTACTCTATGTCTGTGTATGGTTCCACTGTGTTGCTTAGTTTTAGCTCCAAAGGGAAGACAACTCGATAAGAGAGCTTCTTGTACCGGCCTAACTGTTCTATGTATTTGAATCGTTTTAGATGGATTACTAAGATGTGTGGTGGCTTCTTGATCTTCATCCTCTTTTGTGCTTCTTGCAAGCTGTAATTATAAACATTAAAATAATCAGACTTTGGTTACACCACTAAAACAGACAATTTGGTGCATAAATATGACTTGAATTGAAGAAAAAAGGGAGCTCGAAGAGTAATGTCTCTAAGGAATGAGACTAAGAACCAACCAACATATTACCTGCAGCATTTGTCACAGAAGAATTTGTCTTCAGCGTGAAGAGTCTCTGTGGAGCTGAAGTTTTTCAAACAGCTAGTTATCGAACTGTTCTGTTCGATATCAAGGCTTAAGTCTAGGAAGGTTTCATCTCTTGCTGTCACGGTTTCACACCTTAGGCACCTTGTCTCGTTGGTGAGTATGCCCTGTGTACATATCCAAAAATTTAAATTTAGCCAAAATCACACTAATTACAATGAAACGAGAATACTTTCAGTAAAAAGAACTGACTTGAAATATATTGTGCACCCAAGTGACAATAGGCTCTTTGTGCACACCATTTGCCAAAGGAACTTTAGGTCCATTTGGAATCTTTTCAGGAGATGATGATGATGAGGTTTCATGTTCAGTTTTTGTAGCTTTTGCCTCTTTCTCCAGTATGTCAACAACTTCATTCAGCAAATAATTCAGGAATTCGTGTGCATCCTACATAAGAATAATTCAATCAAATGTATATTGCTTTTCTCACATATTCTGTACAATCAAGCTCGAAATGATGAGAAATTTGCAAAGATCACCTGGTGCATATAGCTCCGGAACAGCTCATTCTGTTTCTTCAACCTCTGTACAAATCGTTTAGGCGCAATAACACCAGTTTTCCTCTTCTGGGAACTTATCTACAGAATGAATTACAACAAACAGATTTATGTCAGACTTTTTCCCACAGAAAACTACCATACAATAATCAAACAGATGATGACACGATATGACATACTAATTGCTGCATCAAGTACATTTAGATTATTACCAAGCAAAAGATGTAACAATATCAAATTCCTACTTATGCCTGTAATATAAGTGAGTTCATCTAGTTATAATGTCAAGTCACAAATCCAGTAAACCAAACTTGCATAAGATATATATTTTCAACATATGAAAGATAGGTCACTTGCCTCTAAAGACAGGGTTGATATGATAACAATTTACAACACCATGAAATCTAAAAAGAGAAACTATACTAACAAAAAGAAGATAGAAGGCAAAGATGAAAAAAACCTGAGAGAATAAGTCAGCAAGGCAGGTCATAAGATTCTCTTCAGCATCGGCAACATTTTTATTAATGTTGTAGTATTCAAGCAATTGTTCACGAAAGGGAACACAGAAATAAAGAGCCTGCACAAGGAAGAGAGATTCAATACATTATTATCTATTATAGTTGATATCACTGGCAAATAATAAATTTCAATCAGCAAAATTCTAGAGAACTCATTCATATATAGAGAAGGAACAAATCAATAACAAAGTGGAATTTGAGAAATCGCAATGCAACAGAATCAAAACTTTTGAAACGAATTTGACATAGTAAAGGTCAAATTCCGAAACGATTCTACTTGGAAAAATCGTCAACATTTGGGGAATTAAACAAACTTATTCAATACGTCGAATTCGAGATTGGAGCCAATCCGGTCCAGAGGCAGAAGGATATAGAGATAAGAGAGATAAGTGGACCTGTAAAACGCTGTTGCAATAGCAAGTGTTGCCGAAATTCTCAAATCCGAAGTAGCGTTCACCTTCGGGGAACTGGTCGCCGAGAGCTTTCTCGAGTTTGGAGCCCGTGGCGCCCATCAATCCTAGAAGTAGCTTCCTTTTTCTGATCCTGAATCGCCGATTTGAGTCTGAGATTGTCAAAAGGGAGAGTATCTTCTCTATCAGCGATCGGATAATTAAGATTTCAAAGGAGAGCCCTCTCTTTCTCAGTGTGAAGAAGATCGATCGATTTTATAATTTGTTTTTCTTTTTCTATTTCTTTTCTTCGTTTTCTGTTCAAAAGCAAAACAACCAATGAAGCTGTGGAATATTATTATCATCCTCGTCAAAATTGTAAATAACTCCTCCAAATTTTTATATTTCACAGACTGAACATTTATTTATAAATTGCTACCATTATCCATGCATATATATATATTCTAATAATATGTTAAAGGATATAGATTTATTGGAAATAAATAAGCATAATTCCAGTTTCCAGGCCAAATGGGCCAAACTTATTCTGATAAATCAAACCCCAAAGACAAGCGTAGTATAATTGGGCTACAATAATTTTATTCTTATAAATCAAAGCCCGAAAACTTCAAAGCGTAGTATAATTGGGCTACCATTAATTTTATGAATAGCGAGGCCCAATTATAAAATGTAAAGCCCATAACAAAAAGAGAACGCATGCTTTGACTATGACTTTCTGACTAATTAGAAATCATAACTTGTTAAATTCTTTTTTTTTTCTTCAAATAAGACCAAAAAAGATTTCAAACAAGTACTGCAATAGTAAAGTATCGAATCTGATTAAATGTTTACTCTATTCACACAGTATATACAGTCAAACAAATTTACTCAAGGGAAAGATGATGGTAGATATTAGTAATAAGATTATATTAATGTATAAATAATATAACTTACAAATCACATGGTCTTCTTTGAATGGTGCATTGGTAGGTTGGTAGATAATCATTTTCCAATAAGATTGGCCTCCAACCTATGCACACATTCCCAAAAATATATTATATTATTTAATTAAATTTAGGGCATCAAAATTAAAATTAAAGTTGATTTTCTAAATAAGAATATTGATGATGGAATAAGGTCATGTGTTTTTTGTGGAGGAATTGATATTGTTGGGTGACATTACAGTTCGGTCTCACCTGTTTTCTTGCTCTCTACTCTCTTAAGTCTTCCTATTTATTTTCAAATAATTCATCTTTTTTATTCATAATTTATTTATTTATACGTTGATTTCTGTTAACCACATAATAAAGTCATAAACTGTAAAAACCCAAAGCGTTTGGGCTTTGCAATATCTGTGTTATTTTAACCGTTGGATTTAATGGAAGGATTAGCTATCAGAGCATCGCGACCGTCGATTTACTGTTCTCTTCCAGGTTTTGGCGGCGATTCTCAGCGACGTCCTCCAAGTGAAGGTTTCCTCAGGCTGCCGGCGTCTTCAAATGCGGTGGATGACTCAAAATTAGTCATGAATTCTGCTTCCTTCCATCCAATCTCCGCCGTTAACGTCTCTGCTCAAGCTTCCCTCACCGCTGATTTTCCCATTTCAGGTTCTTTATCTCTTAGATTTTTCATATTTCAACACTTTTGCGTGATTTGATCTTCTGGGCTTGTGTGAATACAGTTTGAATATTTTGAAATCATTTTTTGTTGGGCAGAAACGAAGGAAAGGTTAAAAGGAGAAGAGAAGGCAGAGAACATAGTGTGGCACGAGAGTTCAATCTGTAGATGCGACCGACAACAACTTCTTCAACAAAAGGGTTGTGTCATTTGGATCACTGGTCTCAGCGGCTCAGGTTTCTATATTTTCATCCTCTGTTTACAAATACAAAAAATTGTAAACTTGTAATTGTGTTAGGTAACTCATGATTATGTATTGTCGTCTTCTTCTTCGTCATCAGGGAAAAGCACTGTTGCGTGTGCCCTAAGTAAAGCATTGTTTGAAAGAGGCAAACTTAGTTACACACTCGACGGCGACAATGTTCGTCACGGTCTTAACCGGGACCTCACTTTCAAAGCAGAGGACCGTACCGAAAACATACGAAGAATCGGTACAACATTTAAATTCATTCTTCAATTATTAGAAAGGCAAAAGCAAAAATGTTAATTGACATGTTGTGATGAATGATGATGCGTTAATGTGGTTCTGATGACCTATAATTTAATGTCAGGTGAGGTGGCTAAGTTGTTTGCTGACGTGGGGGTCATTTGTATAGCAAGTTTGATTTCTCCTTACCGAAGAGACAGAGACGCATGCCGGTCTTTGTTACCTGAAGGCGATTTCGTCGAGGTATGCTCTTAACATTTTACCATATATAGAATATAGTCCATTCCAAATTATTTGAATTTATACGTGTATATTTGATTATAACGAAATTTGTGTACATTGGTTTAGGTGTTCATGGACGTTCCTCTTCATGTGTGCGAGTCAAGAGATCCAAAGGGGCTGTACAAACTAGCACGTGCTGGAAAAATCAAAGGTACATCCATATTTACTTTTGTTGTTGACTTTGACTTGTTGACGTTTGAATATTGAACTTGCTAATTATTGATTTTTCTTTATCCAGGCTTCACTGGAATCGATGACCCTTACGAGGCACCAATGAATTGCGAGGTTCGTTATGTTCATTAAATAGTATTTGTTGGTGATTTTGAAACGTAAACTGTACAATAGTATTGACGTATTTATGTGTAATATACAGGTTGTGCTGAAACATACAGGAGACGACCTTTCGTGTTCGCCACGTCAGATGGCTGAGAACATTATTACATACCTGCAAAACAAAGGTTACCTTGAGAGTTAAGTTTAGTCTGAAGAATAAAAAAACCCAATTTGTCGAATCCTACTAGCTAGTTAGATGTTTTATATATTGATGTTGCTCTCGCTGGTTCGATCAGAAGCTTAACACCTGTGACGACGTCGTTTCGGTTCTTCACACTATCATTTGTTCTTAAATTGTGTTAATTAAACTCCGAAGCCATGTGAAGGGAATATATATTTATCTTTTTTTTTTTTCTATTTATCATATAGTTAGTTAATAATAATGTACTTTGCTCCAATGATATCGACTGTATTGTATAATGTGTAATAATAAATTTTCGTTATATTTTGTTTTTGTCTTAAATTCCTAATTAAGTTATGTGATTTAAAGTTTAAACTCAACCCGTTGTCAATTAAAGTTTAAAGTTATGTATAATGTGTATTAATAAAGTTTATTGTCAATTATCATTTATGTTAAGAAAATATTTACTTATATATCTGATTAAATTTTCTAAACAAAATTTAAAAGAATTATTAAAATTAAAATTTTATCACATAAATAAAATTAAAGACTAAAATCAAGAGAAAAAATATACTTAACATAATAAAGTATGTATAGCATTAAAATTGAAAAATGATTAAAGCTCACCATAAAATTTTAATACAAAAAAAAAAAAAAAAAATTTAATACAGAACAATATAATAATCCCTCTTTTTTATAATATACGTAGTTTTAACTTTTTCACACTTATTAAAAAAATGCTAAATTCTCTATTTTACCCCTAGTTAATGTATTAATTAAAAATATGATTGGTTGTTGTATAAAATTAATAGGGATAACATTAGAATATTATTTTAAAATATGTATTGGAAAGCTAAATTTACAATTATTTTGAAACAAATAAAAAACCCTAAAATTACATATATTGTGAAACATAAAGAGTATACATATTCAATAAAAAAGAAAATAAATTTTGTTAACAAACAAATTTAAATCGTTTAAGAAATATATACAGAGAATATACTTAAGAAAAGAGAAGATAATATTAGTATATTCAAAAAAAAAAATTTTAATAATGACTCTTTAAAATTAGGAACAATTAATAAACTATAATAATTTTTATAATAATAAAATAAATTTCTTCCACGTTATTTAAAATTTTATAATTAGATAATGCATGAATAAACACATGTGTTCGTTTAAAACAACTATTACCTAATATATGTATATATTTATTAAAACTGCATAAGAATTGACCATTGGAAACGGGATGTTTTCCTGTAATGAGTGTATTAGGTCCAGACATCATGGGTTCAGATTGTCGACATATTGGCATGGTGAGAGGATGGTAATGTTTTAGCGTATTGGATTCGAGTTTAAATTAATCCAGGATTGGTTGATTACGTCCCGAACAATAATAAACCAAACAACCACAACTCTTTTAATAAAACAAAAGTGTGATGCAAGTTTGTGAAATTTGACAGGTGAGATTTGGCAGATAGATCACGTTTTATTTAAATTCAGCATGCATATATATACACATGTACTTACGTGTAAATGTACATAACTACCTTAGTTGTTGGCATGTACATTGCAAAAATAATCGACGTGACCATTATATATACAATTCATATATTAAAGGGTTGACAGTATATTTCCCCATCTACTATTACGCTTCTGCGTGTTTCACCCCTAACTCTCATAAACTTGATTTTCCCCTCTAAACTATTAAAATTTTGCTAAATTCCACACGTACTAAAATTCTCTGCTCAATTACCTCTAATCATAAATCACGATTAAAAATCACTTAATTGCGATTAGATTAAATCGCGTTTGGTTTAAAATTAATCACTAAACCCGAATAAACTAAACCTGATTAAACCTAGTAAAAACTCCTAAACCAATCATTCATTTCCAATTAAAATTTCCCAAAATTGAAGTGACTAGGGGTCGTCTTCGAGAGAGATACATTGAACGAGAAACAGAGAGTGGGGTCAAGTAGATTGAGACATAGAACGAGATTGTGAGATAGAGAACGAGGAGCGGGATAGTGATTTTAACGTCACTGNTTACTTGTGTTAGTATACATACAGCTGATGGAGGAGCATTCTATAAATGGGAGCGATGAAGATCTGATGGTTGATTTGGCAATGGAAGACAATATCTGATCAGATTGATGCAATGCTTTATCAGACTGGTGGGAGTGGCGTTAAAGCCTGATGGTTTGTGTTGATATGAATGGTTTAAAGTAGTATTTGACATTAGGATTTGCAGACTTGTTAAGATTATGGCCGTGAAGGTTAAGAAATCTTGTGTTGACTCTTGGTTGTGTTCGTTTGATTTTATTTTTATTATTGTTTAAATTGAGTTTTTAAGACATTAAACTAAAGAAAAAAACATGGAATCAACCTTTCAAAAATCTATAAGCCAAGTAAAATAACGATTTTTATGCTCCAACATGAGATAAAATCTATGTAAGCCAAATAAAATAACGATTAAAAAGCTCAAATACAACATGATGACCTTAATGTATGTAAAGAGAAATTAATTAGGACGATGAACATGAACAACAGAACAAGCTTGTGGTTTATGATTTTAGGTACAACCAGAGCATATCGAGACTAAACAGAGCAAATGAGATTCTTAATCTCTTTGTCTGTCTCTCACGATGTCTTTGTCTCTCTCTCTCCTTATCTCTCTCTGGCGACCTTCAGAGTTGAAGAAGACAAAACCCTAAAATCGATTTGGGATTTTTAATAGCTGGTTCGGTTTATATGAGAATGTTGGTTTGGTTTATAAGTTTTAATCAGATTTAGTGGTTTAGTGATTAATTTTAAACCAAACGCGATTTAATCTAATCGCAATTAAGTGATTTTAATCGCGATTTATGATTGGGAGTAATTGAGCAGAGATTTTTAGTATGTGTGGAATTAAGCAAAATTTTAATAGTTTAGGGGAGAAAATCAAGTTTATGAGAGTTAGAGGTGAAACACGCAGAAGCGTAACAGTAGAGGGGGAAATATACTGTCAACCCTATATTAAATCAAAATCTGAATCAAGTTGGTACAGAAGTATAGTGGCACGTCTAAACAAATTATATTCAGGATAAAGTATTGGACTGAAATTTATAATCGAATATATTAAGCAATTCCTCTTGAAGTTTAGAGTTCAAAATTTTGGAAAACATCGACTCGTTTAGTTGAACTGGTCCGAGTAACTTCGCTTTTTGTACCGACCATCCGAGTAACCTATGGTCCTATTTGCCTTAAGGAAAAAAATGGAGTGAAGATTTTGACTGATGTCTAGGTCACATTACATAGGCAATAATACTTTAAACGGCGTCGTAAAATGGTAAGCCTATGTGGGGACCACAAATCACGAATCATGCTGACTTACTCGTATAAGCGACTTTGACTATTCCCACATCAAATTCCAATTTCCACGAGGGTTTTTGGCAGGTGAACTCTACCCATAACAAGTCCTATCTATTCGTTTAAACTATATTGAGCAATGAATTATTCGTGCATTTTAAATCAATCTATACAAGGAAAAAACATTAGGTTTTACACTATTTCAAATATATACGTGACAATTTTTTAATTCCATAAATAAATCGAGTAGGTAGTTACATACAAAGATTCTCTCTTGGAAAAATTACATTTGATTTCGGTTTAGAAAATGTATATAAACATAACATTGATTGGATTAATTAATTTGATATGTGAAATTTATATGATTAACATATATTAATTGATGAATGCATCATGTGCTAGTATTTACCTTAAATTCAGAAATTTTAGTAAAATTAAGCACTAACATTATATGTTTGTTGTTCGACTGGCTTTTAAGTGCATATATAACACGAGGAATTTGTTAGGTCACCAACAAAAATATTTTAAAATATGCCCATCAAAAATATAAATTAAAAAACAATAATACATATTAAAATATAGATATTTTGAACTATTAGAATTGTTACTAATGGTTCAACGGTGGTGTTGGAACCCAAGATGGACCCGACACACAAACATCTTCCTAACTCTTTCCTTAGTCATTCATTCCAGCGTATAAGGGTATTATGGTCATTAGAAAATAAACAAATGAAGCAGTAAAAGTTACTTATAAATAGGAAGGTGAAGCTCTTGTCCATGCAGAGAAAACAAGAAGCACTACAAAATCTGTGTCTTCTCTATCTCTCTAAACATGAACACCTTTACCTCAAACTCTTCGGATCTCACTTCAACTACAGCTGAAACGTCCTTTAGCAATATGTATCTCCTGATCACAACACTTCAAGCCTTTGTAGCTATAACCTTAGTGATGATGCTATTCAAGAAAATGATCACAGATCCCAATAAAAATAAACTGTCTCTCCCGCCGGGTCCCACCGGATGGCCGATCGTCGGAATGGTTCCAGCCATGCTAAAGAGCCGCCCTGTTTTCCGGTGGCTCCACAGCATCATGAAACAGCTCAACACTGAGATAGCTTGTGTAAGGCTAGGAAACACTCACGTGATCACCGTCACGTGCCCTAAGATAGCACGTGAGATACTCAAGCAACAAGACGCTCTCTTTGCCTCAAGACCTTTAACTTACGCTCAGAAGGTCCTCTCTAATGGATACAAAACATGTGTTATCACTCCTTTTGGTGAACAATTCAAGAAAATGAGGAAAGTTGTGATGACGGAACTCGTTTGTCCAGCCAGACACAGATGGCTTCATCAGAAGAGAGCAGAAGAAAACGATCATTTAACTGCTTGGGTATACAACATGGTTAAGAACTCTGGCTCTGTTGATTTCCGGTTCGTGACTAGACATTACTGTGGAAATGCAATCAAGAAACTTATGTTCGGGACAAGAACGTTCTCTAAGAACACTGCACCTGACGGTGGACCGACCGTAGAAGATGTAGAGCACATGGAAGCCATGTTTGAAGCATTAGGGTTTACGTTCGCTTTTTGTATATCTGATTATCTACCAATGCTAACGGGACTTGATCTTAACGGTCACGAGAAGATCATGAGAGAATCTAGTGCGATTATGGATAAGTATCATGACCCAATCATCGACGAGAGGATCAAGATGTGGAGAGAAGGAAAGAGAACTCAAATCGAAGATTTTCTTGATATTTTCATCTCTATCAAGGACCAAGATGGCAACCCATTACTTACCGCAGATGAAATCAAACCCACTATTAAGGTAATAATAATGAACTTATTATGGATAAGTGATGTATTAATTTGCATGGAAAAATAATAAAATAGCCTAAATTAATAAAATTTGTTAATTTTGATTAATAGGAACTTGTAATGGCGGCGCCAGACAATCCATCAAACGCTGTCGAGTGGGCCATGGCAGAAATGGTGAACAGACCAGAGATTCTCCGGAAAGCAATGGAAGAAATTGACAGAGTTGTCGGAAAAGAAAGACTTGTTCAAGAATCTGACATCCCAAAACTAAACTACGTCAAAGCTATTCTCCGTGAAGCTTTCCGTCTTCATCCCGTCGCTGCGTTTAACCTCCCACACGTGGCACTTTCCGACACAACCGTCGCTGGATATCACATTCCTAAAGGAAGTCAAGTTCTTCTTAGCCGGTATGGGCTAGGCCGTAACCCAAAAGTTTGGGCTGACCCACTTAGCTTTAAACCGGAGAGACATCTCAACGAGTGCTCCGAAGTTACTTTAACGGAGAACGATCTCCGGTTTATCTCGTTTAGTACCGGAAAAAGAGGTTGTGCTGCTCCAGCGTTAGGAACGGCGTTGACGACGATGCTGCTTGCAAGACTTCTTCAAGGTTTCACTTGGAAACTACCAGAGAATGAGACACGTGTGGAGCTAATGGAGTCTAGTCATGATATGTTTTTGGCTAAACCGTTGGTTATGGTCGGTGAGCTGAGATTGCCGGAGCATCTTTACCCGAGTCCGACTGTAAACTGATACGACGGCGTATATGTTTTTTTATATAAATTGTTATAACTAACCAAGTTTTGTCGATTCCGGTTACCAGAAGATAATTGGTTAATTTTCGAACAACTTGTGGTTGGTGGTTAGTTATTTTGCGGACACTTGAATTGTGTATTTTGGAGATAATTGGTTCTTTTGTTATTTCCAATTAAATTTTAATAAATAAGGAGCTTATCCAAGTATTATACAGTATCTTTTTGATAACAAATCCTTAGTTTTTTTTGGTTTAATTAAAGTTAATTACGGTCGTAGATATAAAACTTTATCCATTAGATAGAATTAAAAAGGCCCATTAGATACAATTTAAAAAGGGCCCATTAATTAGAAAATTGCAATGCTAATCCGTCTCTTCAAACCCAGATTAGTTTTGTAATAATAAGGGTAAAGATGGAATTAGACTCGTTTCATTTCATGTTGAGTCTATACTCGTTTTCTTATCTATCGAACAACTCACGCTTCGGCTCTCTTTTCTTCTCCCGTCGTCGTCACCATTCGATTACGGTACGATTCGACTTAGCCTATATCTGTCTTCTCCGTTTGAAATCATCCTAATTTTTCGCACGTTTTCCTTCACTTGAGCTGATTTATCTCCCTCAAAGATAAAATTTTGCGGTAGTTGGCACCAAGTTAGTGGGTGAAAAAATCGTATGTTTTGCTTATTTGCGATGAAAGTGAAACTCTTTTGTTCCATAAATCTTCTGAAATTTAGATTTTTTGTTTGTTTTAAAAGCATTCATCTTTTGGTTTGTTTGTTAAATAAAAATGGATGGTTTAGTTAGGTGAAAGCAGTTGTTATGTTGTAGGGAGTGTAATGGCTCTTGGAAGTTCATGTGTTGCTCAATGGGGGATTCTTCTTCGCCCTCAGTTTGCTGTAAAAGCAACCAGATTAGAATCTCGTCAAGACAAGTGAGTTTTTACTTTATCATTTGTTTAAGTGAATATATTTGATTGCTGGAGATTTATAGTAAGTTTACTACTTTATTATACACATATCCTAGAGGCTAATCGTTTTTTTTTGTTCGATAATCTTTTGCAGTTGCATCAGCCAAATAAATTGTTTAGGAGCTTCAAGATCGAGTATGTTCTCACAGGGCTCCTTGCCATTCTTGTCATTGACTGTACAATCCCAAAATAGACATTCTCGTAGGGGAGCTCGCTTCACTGTTAGAGCTGATACTGTATGTTTACATTCCTTGTCTTTGGATACTGAATGTTGATTTCTCATCATTTAGTATACACTTGTAGAATGAAGCTTTTGTTGATGTTTATGCTAAATAGTGTGTGTGTGTGTGTTCATTTTCCAGGATTTCTATTCTGTCCTTGGAGTCTCCAAAAATGCAACTAAAGCTGATATTAAAAGCGGTATGTGATTCACTTTCATCCTCTTTGGAGTTCATGTGTTCAGCTTTTCGATAGTTTGACAAGGAAATTCTTCTACTCTGCTTCTTTTTTTTCAGCTTATCGGAAGCTCGCTAGGAGTTACCATCCGGATGTGAACAAGCAAGTGAAATTTTTTTACTTAATTTAGCATAAAGTATAAGGTCTTTGTATGAGTTATTAACATCCTGCTGCATCAAGATTGTTGTGTTTCTTGTTACAACTCTTTGATTACTATTTGAGAAATGCTAATCCAAGAAATTTTAGCAATTCTATGGTTAAGTTATCCCATATGAACATATAACCACTAGCCTTTAAAATTATGAGTCATAGACTAAGAAGATGAAGAAGTCTGAAACTGTTTCTAAAGTTATATATTATGATTACAGGGATGCGGGGGCAGAAGATAAATTCAAAGAAATAAGTAATGCATATGAGGTGAATGTGATGTCCCTTTTACTTTAGATATCTTTAGGTGCTTTTTATAATTATCCTTAAAGAGCCTAAACTTGTTTTTCATCTTCTCGTAGATCTTATCAGACGATGAGAAAAGATCTCTTTACGACAGATATGGTGAGGCAGGAGTTAAAGGCGCTGGAATGGGAGGCATGGGGGTATATTTATATATATTTATAACACATCTGAATCAACATTTTAGTAATCAGATTCTTTTCTACAACTACTAAGTTTGTTTTCTAATATAATTTTGTAGGATTATAGTAATCCGTTTGATCTATTCGAGTCCTTATTCGAAGGCATGGGTGGAATGGGAGGTGGAATGGGTAGTAGTAGAGGTTCAAGGAGCAGAGTTATCGATGGTGAAGACGAGTATTACTCACTAATCTTGGATTTCAAAGAAGCAGTTTTCGGAGTTGAGAAAGAGATAGAGATTTCTCGGTTAGAGAGTTGCGCGACTTGCAATGGTTCAGGCGCCAAACCAGGAACCAAACCAACCAAATGCAAAACATGTGGCGGGCAAGGACAAGTAGTATCATCAACAAGGACACCACTAGGTGTATTCCAACAAGTCATGACTTGCTCTCCTTGTAACGGAACTGGAGAAATTTCGAAACCATGTGGAGCATGCTCAGGAGACGGACGTGTGAGAAGGACTAAACGGATTAGTCTTAAAGTCCCTGCAGGTGTAGATTCCGGAAGTAGGTTAAGAGTAAGAGGAGAAGGGAATGCAGGTAAGAGAGGCGGATCACCGGGAGATCTTTTCGCGGTTATTGAAGTGATTCCGGATCCGGTTTTGAAGCGTGATGATACCAATATACTATATACTTGTAAAATATCGTATGTAGATGCAATATTAGGGACGACACTGAAGGTTCCAACAGTGGATGGAGAGGTGGATTTGAAAGTACCGGCGGGGACACAGCCGAGCACAACGCTGGTGATGGCGAAAAAGGGAGTTCCGGTGTTGAATAAGAGTAAGATGAGAGGTGATCAGTTAGTGAGAGTGCAAGTTGAGATTCCTAAGAGATTGAGTAAAGAAGAGAAGAAACTTGTTGAGGAGCTTGCTGATATGAGCAAGAACAAGGTAGCTAATAGCAGAAGATAAATATAGTGGAATTTGGTGTTAGACAGATTCATCATTCTCTGGCTTGTTATATTTCTAATGATGAAGATAAAGCAAGAGGAAGAAGTAAGACTTATTAGGTGAGAGGAAAACTGAAGTCATGCTTTGTTTTTTTTTCCTCTATAATTTTTGTTTGCTTTTTTAGTATAAGACAATTTTTTATGGATTTAATCAGGATTCAGGGGTAGATGTTGATTGTATTGTACTATAATTCTTATATGTTTGAATATTTTTCTTTTCAATTAATGAAAAATTACTAAAACAAAACAAATGTACAGGTGCAGAATAAAATGGGCCGGTCCGTTAGCTTATTAAACTAAGAATTAACAAAAAAGGCCCATTAGCTCAGTTGCATATTTAATGACTTAATCTGTATTCTCTTTTCCAAACTTTGTAAGTTGCAAATTCACATTGTTTGAGCTTGTTCAGTTTCATTTTTATAAGCCCATTATATAAATATACATTATCGGGCCGAATAGTATTTAATTTCCTAATGCGGTAATTCTATATACCAAAACAAACCGAACCTTACCAACCCGATCGACCAGAATGTCAATTTTGAATTTTAATTAACCAATGCAAAACAGTACTCAGATTGAAACGAACAAATCCTAATTACAACAAATTCAGACGTTTTTCTACTTACAGAAATATAGAAAGGATTTTAAGAGAAAGGAAAGGTGATAAAAGGATTTTAAGAAAAAACATAATAATTTAACAAAGAGTTAAAAGAGTTTACAACACATAAAACTGAAAGAACACAACATTCTTAGATTGCAAATTTCTGATTAGTAATTTGAATAACAAAGAAAAAAAAACAACAGCAATTTAGAACACTTGCTTTCGTCATAGAGAAGTTAATGTTGCTGAGGTTTGATGATTGAGCTCAAGCACGTTCACCTCTGATACGACGAGCCAACTGAATGTCCTTAGGCATAATAGTTACACGCTTGGCGTGAATGGCACAAAGGTTAGTGTCTTCAAAGAGACCAACAAGATATGCTTCAGCAGCTTCTTGGAGAGCCAACACAGCATGGCTCTGGAAACGTAAATCAGTTTTGAAATCTTGAGCTATCTCACGTACTAGCCTCTGAAATGGAAGCTTCCTTATCAACAGCTCGGTACTCTTCTGATACTTGCGGATTTCACTGAACAAAAACAACCAAAAAGATGGAGACATTAACACACAACGTTATTAATTTGTATAATGAAGAATCGTATAGAAATTGAATCCTGGACAGACCGGAGAGCGACAGTTCCAGGACGGTAACGATGTGGTTTCTTAACTCCACCGGTGGTTGGTGCTGATTTACGAGCAGCCTGAAATGAATAATATAGAATTAAGATCGAAACTCACTTCTGTTACAAAAAGCACAATTTTGAAAACACAAAAAGAGATAAAACCTTAGTAGCAAGTTGCTTCCTTGGAGCTTTTCCTCCGGTGGATTTACGAGCGGTTTGCTTGGTACGAGCCATCTGTTCCTCACACCAAAGTTAAAGCTACAAAATTGAAAAAGCCATTCTCAAATGATGAAGATATTGGATACTAAACAGCAGATGAATCGTTAACGAAGACAAACATCGTCAAAAGGGGGAAACTTGACTCATGAACCCTAAATTTCAAAACACCTGATACGCAATTGCACACAAACAAATCCGTAGCCCTTAGAATCGAAGTACAAAGAAAAAACGAACGATGAAGAGTGGATCATACAATAAAACTACAAGACACGATCTACGTAGGATTATGAATCCAGCAAATTTAAAAGAGTGACCTTTTATTTTTCAAACTGGGACGGTAAGAAACCCAAAACTCATTTGTCGTAGATATTAAATCGCAGACAGTAACGGATAATTAATGGAAACACCTAAACCCTAAACTAGTTCTCAAATCATACCTATTCTTCTCTTCGGCTGAGTTTTTTTCTTTTTGGACTTTCGTCACGAAGAGAATAAACAGCTGATGATGATTGAGGTAATGGTTGTGGTCACAATGCGTCTGGATGGTTATTTATAATACCCACGAAAGAGTTATTACGACAGGCTCCTCTGTGCTTTCTTACGACCCTCATCGCACGGTTATAACATTTGCACATTGTGTTTTCTCTACTCAACCCAACGGCTACGATCGAATTATTTTAGTATCACGCGGATGGCTAATTATTTGAATTTGAAAGTTTCTTCTTTATAAGTTAACTAAACTTCCAATTATAAAATCTGTCGATCATATTTAATTGAAAAAATCGAATTAAACAAAAGTCAAAAACATTAACATCTATTAATATGTTCCAGAAATGAGATTCAATAACATGACTAATCAGTTTTACTATTTGCCAAAAAAGAAGCAACACTCATCACAAAACGACTAAACAAGAAAAATGAGAACCAACCAAAAGCTTTTTAGGCTATTATCTAATCCCATCTAACCTATTTAGAATACACCACATTCACATAATCCCACAAACACACTTAAGCACGTTCTCCTCTGATCCTGCGAGCTAGCTGAATATCTTTGGGCATAATGGTGACACGCTTGGCATGAATGGCACAGAGGTTGGTGTCCTCAAACAGACCCACAAGGTATGCTTCTGCAGCTTCCTGGAGTGCAAGCACAGCATGGCTCTGGAAACGCAGGTCAGTCTGCAACCACAGATATAATAAAGTAAGCACACAAATGATACAATGATTTAACATGAAGAAGTTGAAATCGAACATAGATTCAATAAGAAGAACAAGCTAATTACCTTGAAATCCTGGGCAATCTCACGAACAAGCCTCTGGAA
>KE157514.1:0-17147 GCA_000411055.1 Leavenworthia alabamica
AACCACGGTCATGCACGCACCTTAGTCTCTGAAGGTGTGAAAAGACCAAACTGCCCCTAACTTGCTAAATTACCAAAATACCCCTAAAAATATTTAGGTCACATTTAGCAATCAGACATCTAACTCAACTCAAATGAACCCCAGAAACACTTCCGAGATCCCTAAAAACTGATTTCCCAAAAATCTAGAAATTTCTGGAAAAACCCTAAAATTCAAATAATCTAAAAACTTACAGAAACTATCATCTTCAAAGATGAAGTCACAGAACGAAATCCAACCGTGCAATTCACAATCCAACCGTTGAAAATCAACTTCTAGATGTTTCAAAGCTTCTCACAAAATATCTCCAAGATCTAAGCATAGATCAACTCGGGATCTAACTTTGAATACACGTTCGTCTGCAATATATGACCTCACCAAAACGTGAATATCTCTTAGAATATGAACGAAAATTGAATCTGTAAATTGGTAAATCTAGATATAAGGCTTACCTATAACCCCACAAAATTTCACAACATTTGCAATCGATTTGCTATGTCAAACGTATTTTATGTCATGACATATATGTTATGTTTGCATCATCATCATGTGTAGACTTCATTTTCTTTCTTCTAACCCATATTTATAACATTTATTTTTCTCCCTTGAAAGTGGCCACAAAGATTAGAACAAAATTATGGTTTTTGTGATTTGTGACTTAATTATGTGATAACCTAATCACTTATTAAGTCATAGGCTTTTTAGGCCCAATTCTCTTTTAATCACATTTTTAATACCTTAACCCATTAGCCCTTAATTTGTGATCATTTAAGTATATCCTCTTTGGGTCTTGACCTAATTTAAAATGATCACTTAGGGGGAGGTATTGAACTTGTGATTTGGAGAGATTTGATTTAAAATATCAAATCATGTGTTATTGAAACATGAATTTTAAAATAGTTATTGAAATTCAGTGTTATTGAAACATTGATTTTTAAAAATACCATGAAATCTACTGTTATTGAAAACAGTATAAGGATTTGATTTAAAGATTTCAGCTGGGATTTCAGAGGATTTCTTAGTTAAAAATACAAAGACCAAAATCTCATGTTTTTAGGTGAGATTTCAGAGAATTTTTTAACAGAATTTCAAATNTAATAATTTTATTAATAACCGGAATTTTGAGAATTTAATATTTATATTAACTATATATTTATAAAAGGCATAAATAAGAATAATTAGTGATAAATAAATTTAATAAATAAATAAAAAAATAGGATGGGTTGTATCAAGGAAAGTGTTTCTTTATAGGATAGATGAGATGTAAATATATGTTTCTTTTTGTCGGCTAGCTGTTAAATATAAGAACAGCTTCTAGTAAACCAATAGATAAACTAAATCAAAAAGGCTCAAAATTACTCATCAGTAATTATTTCTAATACCATTTTTATAGTTTACAGGACAAAATTACATTATTCTTTTTAATTAGACATAAATAACATTTTTAATTAATATTGTACTTTTAATTTAATGTTTGGATTGAGTATTTAGTGGTTGGGTTTAGTTTTTTATTGTTTGTGTTGAGTATTCAGTGGTGGGTTTAGTGTTTATTGTTTGAATTTTATGTAATTTTTCCAAAATATAATTTAATTTTAAATTTAATTGAATTATTAAATGGTAATTTTGACTTAAATCAATTTTAATGGTATTTATAGAAGTTAAACTTAATTTGGTGGTGTTTAAGAGAATTATCTCCCACCTTATCGCCCTTAAATACTTTTATTGGCAAGAAAAAACAAATTTCTATGAAGTCTAGAGATTAGCTTGAATTTTGATGTTGTGCACGTTGGTAATTATTTATTATAAATTTAAATTATATTTTTATGATGTAATAGATATTATATAAAAAACATGAATTTTGATAGATTATTCTGGTTTTCGAAACAAAATTTTAAAGAGTAATTTTTTAAATACTATTGAATTTAATTTATATTCCATAAATAACATTAAAATTAAGGGCAATTCTCTTAAATAGCACCAAATTAAGTTTAACTTCCACAAATACCATTAAAATTGATTTAAGACAAAACTATTTTTTAATAATTCAATTGAATTAAAAATTAGATTATATTTTGGAGAAATTACATAAAACCCAAACAATAAATATTAAACTCAACCACTAAATACTCAACCTAAAAATAAAAAAAACTAAACTCAACAACTAAATAGTCAACCTTAACATGACATTAAAAATATAATTTTAATAAAAAATGGTATTTATGTCTAATTAAAGAAAATAATGTAATTTTGTCTCATAAAATATAAATGATGGTATTAGAAAGCATTACTCTAAAATTAATTTAGGACAAAATTACCATTCAATAATTTAATTAAATTTTATTTTGGAAATGTTGCATAAACTCTAAACAATAAATATTTAACTCAAAAACTAAATATTCAACCCTAAACTTAATCCCTAAACCAAAATTTTAAATTTTACAAAATAAATATTAAACTCAAATAATAAATATTCAATTTTAACCTTAAATAGAACTATATAATTTTTAATAAAAAATAGTATTCTGGAGAAAATTTCTCAATATTAAAAGTATAATAGTTAGTTATAAACTGACAATTTAGTTTATTAATTTATGTTAATATAATCATTGTGATACTATATTAATTCGAACTCGTATAATGTATGTTGTTGATAAATCCTTTTTATTGATGAATAAAAACAAGATTAATATGGTCAATAACGGCATAACCACTGACACATAATACACCCTTACCAACAAGTACCTCAACAACAACTTCTACACCGCATTGTTTTGTGCAAAATACAACAGCCTGTCTTAACCTTCTCTTTTTATTATATTATTATTATTATTACATAACTCTCTTTAAATACTCTCTCCTTCTCCTTCTTTTTCTACCTCACCTCTCTCCCATCTTCTGAGAAAGACTTCACATTAAACTAATATCTGCTCAGGTCAGCTCAGCTCAGCTCAGCTTTTGTCTCTCTGTCTCAGTCTCTTCTACTTTTCACTTATAGTTCAATTACAATGCCATTGAATTTAACTAACTACTTCATAAATTATCTTTACACGTGTTGTCTTAAGTTTCTGTTTTCATCTGATCTAGATCTAGTTTTTATCATTGTTTCTGCATTCTATGTCTTGGATCTTCTGAACTTAAAGCGTTGGTTTGTTTCCAGTATTTTTTTGTAATAACTATTAAAAATAGTTCAAGATCTATTTGACTAATACTGCTTTGACTGTTACTTGTTTTCTTGATTTGTAATATCCTTAGTTCTTGAAAACAGATCCGGATCTTGGATTTAGTTCTATAACACTTGCTCAGTCTTTTTTCGATCTAAATCTTGATTTGCTTTTCTTGAAATGCAGTGGAGAGAATCAAGAACCGATGGCAAACACACAATTATCAATCTTGTTCGCCGTCGTTGCGCTTTTCATCTGCTCTGTATCTGCTAAAACCACAAGCCCTCCAGCTCCAATGTTACCACCAACACCAGCTCCAGCACCAGCACCAGGGCATGTGAATCTCACCGAGCTTCTAAGTGTAGCTGGTCCATTCCATACATTCCTTGACTACCTTCTCTCGACCGGAGTCATCGAAACATTTCAAAACCAAGCTAACAATACTGAAGAAGGTGTTACAATCTTTGTCCCCAAAGATGATGCTTTTAAAGCTCAGAAGAATCCTTCTTTGTCTAATCTCACAAAAGATGAGCTTAAACATCTTCTTCTCTTCCATGCTTTACCTCATTACTACTCTCTTTCTGAGTTCAAGAACTTGAGTCAATCTGGTCCAGTGAGTACCTTTGCTGGAGGTCAATACTCTTTGAAGTTCACAGATGTTTCAGGGACAATTCGGATTGATTCTTTATGGACTAGGACTAAAGTCAGTAGCAGTGTTTTCTCTACTGATCCTGTGGCTGTTTACCAAGTGAACCGAGTGCTTTTACCAGAAGCAATCTTTGGTACTGATGTTCCTCCAATGCCAGCTCCAGCTCCAGCTCCTGTTGTTAGTTCTCCTTCCGATTCGCCTTCTGCTGATTCTGAAAGAATTAATGCTTCTTCACCAAAATCATCGCACAAGAACTCGGCGCAGACTCTGCCATTCGCTCCAATCGCCATGGTTGTTTCTGGTTTGGTAGCATTGTGCTTGTAATGATTAAATGGTTTTGGAAGTTGAGTATGTTCTAAGTTGCATTATTCCAAATTGTCTTTTTATTTTTGAACACATTTTTTATCATACATTTTAATCATTATTATTTGTCTTTATTACCATTATTGTGATTTGAGAGTGTTCCTCCATTTTGCTTTTCTTTAGTTGATTTTCCTTCATTTACAAGTTAAGATGATACCAAGAGTCTTAAAATTAAGTCTCTTTGATTTAAATTTCAAGAAAAGCAAGTAAATTATGATGTCTATTGACCTAAAGTTCACAACTAAGGGTGTAACGCATATCTGGATTCCCATCCGTCAAAACTGACAAAACAAGATCCAGCTTCGGATATTCAGACAGAACAGGATATCCATTATTGTTGGTTTTTAAATGGATCAGAATATCCGGTCCGAATATCAAAATGGATCTAGATATCCGGATATCCGCCGGATTTGGATATTTGTCGCCGGATAGCTTAAGAGATCTGAATATATGTAAAAAAAAAAAGGATATCCATTTTAAAAATAGTAATATTGGAATTTGGATTTATCATTTTAGTATCTGGATCCGGATCTATTTTTCGGACACGGATCTGAATTTAGATCCGGATCTATTTTTTGGACACGGATCTGAATTTGGATCCGAATGGATCCAGATCCTAAGCAACAAGGCTAGTCACAACCTAAGATTTAGTAGTAATAAAGCTCAAGAAGGATAACAAGAAGATAAATTATGGTTTTGTTAATGGGATAGTTGTGCTTTACTAAAAAGACTATCTACATAACCTTAAAAAGATCAAGCCAAATATACTTTTATTACAAAGAAGAGTGAAAGATAACAAAAGTAGGGTTTTCAAAGGAGTTGCCTGGATCTCGATGATTTCTCCATGTTTTTTATGCTTTTCTGTTGATCTAAGTATCTTTTAGAGAATTCTGAAGATATGAATTCTCTCTATTTATAACTACTTCTTGAGGATATTAGAGTTTTCTATTTCTTTTTTGAATTATGGCTGATTTCAAAAATATTTAACATCAATATGAATGATTATTATATTAACTGAAATTTTGAATTGTAGATACAAAATAGTGAAAATATTAGTTAGTTTTGGGTTATATTTTTAGTTTTGATCTTTAGTTTATGAATTATTTTTATCAAATTCAATTCATATAAAATTTAAATCAAAACTTCAACAAATATTTTAAAATATTTATAAAACTAAAATATAGGTCATACATTTTATATTTAGTATAAAATTAATAACTTTATATGAAGTAGTAAATTTTATGTAACTAAAAATATATATATTTTGGATTTAATTTAATAATATATTTTAAATCGCATATTAAATCTAGGTTTTTAACTAATATTGTAAATTTTTTGTTAGTTAAAATTAAAAACATGTCTAATTTAATCTCATCGACACAAAATTCATGTTTTATTCGATAATTATATGAAAATTAAAATTTAATATAACATTCTAAAGTTTGTGCTCGTTTTCTATTTTGTAAAATTTAGGATTTAATGACTTTTTCTTAGTTAATATATGCAAACTTCACAAAGAAATTGGTCCACTCATGGTATACATTTTAATCTTTTGAGAAAAAAAAAAAAAANTGGTGGAGATGCAGTCTATGTGGCTGCCGTGCCACTTAAAGCGGCGACTGGTCCACCGCAACTTATTATGTCAATGGCTTATTCACTTAATCTCAGGAATTTACAACATTTCATGGTCCTCATCAAACCATCTTCTCCCCTTCCTCAAGAGGTTACTCTTATCTTATAACTTCATAATTGACTACAAGGTGTTTGTATAAATGCCTCAAAGATAAACTTATCTGTTTTGTGGATTCTTTAGGTAACCGTGTTTGATTTCCAGCCACGTAACCCAGAAAGCATACAATCAGCAATCTCAATTTTGTCAGGAAATTTGATTCCAGGTTCTGATTCTCAGACAATCATATCCAATGGATTCAGACAAAAAAATTTCAGATTTCAACGAATCTTTGATCATGGAACAGTTGTGTGTATAAACTTAATAAAGTCTTTTTTTTTTAGGAGTAGTTTTACAAAGAAGGTTAAAGAATGTACCAAGACAAAGATGTTGGATGGTTGGATCATGTAAAGGGAATGCTATGGAAATGGCAATAGAGTTTAATAAATTATGGGAGACTGATCTTAGGGTTGGTGTTCATGACTGTCGACATTATACAAATGGTATTACAATCTTAATAAAAAAGAGAGGAGTTTGGTTTGTTTTATTTGTTTTTAAGGCTTATTTTGGGTTTTATTTTTGGATCTTTTGTAATACAGAACTTGTTCAACATCTTACTGGACAAATACAAATTGTGGAGCGACTCTCAAGAAACTAATGTTAATAATTTAATATCCACCTCAATAGTAGGTGCAGAAAGTGATTATTTATCGTAGCATTTATGATGTAATAATTAGTACTTGAAAATATAATTTAATATATTTTTGTTTTTGTAAGAGTAGTTTGTTTTCTACCTTTAAACAAATAATACAAATGGATTTATAAGTGATGGATTTCAAAACAGAAGAAGTTTTGGGTTTAATCAAAAATTCAACTTTATAAAGAGTGTATGTGGTTTGGTTCGTTTGATTTTGTTGGATATTTAGTTTATTTGGTATTAAATTTATAATATAAACTAAAACCATTTAAACCATAATTAGTTATTTGGTTTGATTTTAGATTTTTCTGTTGACGAAAAAAAAATAACAGGCTCATATATAAAACACCACATTGTGTAATAAACAAAACTTCTTATATAATTCACTTGTTTTTTAGTAAAATTTAATTATAGGCTTTGAAGTCCATATTAGTTTTTAGTCTGCCCATATATTTAACAATTAGGTTAAAAGCAAATAGCTAAACCGGCGGCACCATCGAATTTAAACTCAGAGCCGCTCGATCGAAAGATGACCATGCCTCACTTCATCTGTTGACTAGAGCAGTGGAGCCTCATTTTCAGGCAAGCTTATCACCGCGCCAAACCTGCAGTGGACCTTCTGACGAAGGTCAAAACTCAAATAAAGCAACACGACATCTCGATCAATACCTAGCAATCAAGCGTCATCAGAACCAACCCTCATATTCAAGCACTTCCACCGCCAATCTATCTCAAGCCACACAACTTCCATCCTTTGGAGGAAACGAAGCTTCGAGGGACGACCGTAAAAATTGGTTGCTCCAACAGTTCAACTTGGCTGCTTATATGTTTTTAATTTTTTACAAACAATGTGAATATTTTATACACTTAAAATTTGAAAGATGAGATTTTTTAAATAAGAGAGAAACAACTCTGTTTCTTAGTTAATTACAAAAGTTACTAAAGACATGACATAAACGTGTTCCTTCTGTATTGTTAACGTCCTGAGGTAAAATATCGAGTTAAAAAAAGTTTGATATTTAAATTTCAAATCAATAAAAAACAAATTATAATTTTAATGGTATAACGAAATAATAAATGTACTTTTTTATGCAACAGAGATTTTAAATGTACTGATTTTGAAAGTTCAGATAGTTTTTTATATTTTTCCACTAAATAATACCAAATTAAATTGATTCCATTGAATTTCATAACATTTTAGAGCATATATATGAGGATACTCTAAAAATACTATCTTTTTTTTTAAAAGCAAACTTTCTTAGGTAATATGTAATATATTGTGTGTGAAAGTGAACTCAAATCTGGACATGACATAATTTTTAAATAAAAAGTCCAAAAAATCGTATACTTGGAAGAGATGAGATTTTGCAATATTTGGTAGAATCAAAACCTGGCCGGTAAGAAAACATAAGCACTCAAACTCGGGACCACTGAACGGGCAGGGAACTGTTTAGGTCTATCTCCTTTCAAAACCTAAAATACATATTGACATATCCCACTTTATTCTTTTAAGATAATACCCAACTTAAATCAGACCCCACCAATCTCTCTTAGCTCTTGTGGTCAGTTCCTAAAGTTAATCTATAAAATGCCTTTTCTTCTTTCCTATACTTTTTTTTTAGTGAAGATTAAAACATATATTATCCTTTGATACATACAAGCACTACGACTAAATGGCCACTTGCACTTTTCACCCAATAAATACCCTTGAATAACTTCTCTTCTCTCTTGCCAAAACTCATTGCTCTCACCAAACCACACAAACTAAAAGTTTTAAAACAACACAAAGAGGCAAGACTTAGAGATGTTGAAGATGTTGTCTGTATTAAGGCGAAACCTACGTAAAAGTCAACGAGTGGTGGATGAAAGTGCGTTGCCTTCGACGACAGTTAACAGAGACGGAAGTAACGGTGTGATGAAGTTTCCGTTATCAATCATGTCATGCTTTGTAGTTCCACGTGTTATCAGTACAGATGGTGTTTGGGTGTCAGGAGATTATGGTAGAGCCTCGGACGTTAACCATCTTATGGTTTGTGATGGCATGAGATATGCTCTCTTAATGTAATTATGTCTCTAATTAATACTACCAATTTGTCTGTTTACACTTTTGTGTTCCTTGGGGTCTGGATTAGAAAGTTTAGTGAATATACAATGATTTTTTCACTTTTGTGTCCATGAGGCTTGTGTTAACGAAATAATATAATCTTTTTTTAAGGGTCTAAAGAATATAATCTTAGCTACGAATATTTTGCTTTCTTTTACTCATCTGATAATGGTAATTTAGTGGTAAGATAAATACTCAAGTACATTTTATTAAATACATAAATTTTATATTATATAATATATATATATATATATATCGAATAGTGATTGATATGAGTTAATTTGGTGAACTATGACTATATAATATTTACACAGACCAAGACACAAATCATTTATATTTTAAATACATTATTTTCTCTCTCTTACAATTTATTCTACCCAATAATTATTAGATAAATATAATTTTTTTAATCATTATATCTTGAAATTTATAATTTATCAATAAAATTAAAATAAAAAAAATATAAAATTAATATTTATGGAACAAATTTCAAAACCTAAAATATCACTATTTTAGGAACATGAGTATGAATTAGCAAAATGGGTTCCAGCAAATGAATGATAAGATAATATCCCATTAACAAAAGTAAAGTATAAATGGAAAATAGAGATAAAATGAACACAGAATTCAATAAATAATTTTTTTTGGTTATGGTCAAACCTACTTGTAACCGTGTTTCATATTGTAATTGTTCAGTTTTCGATTGGATTTGTAAACATATTGAATAGTTAATAATCATAATTGTTAAAATATAAAAATATATTAGTTATAATTAATTATTGTTTGTTAACAGTAACTGTTAATTAACTATAACTATATAATAATGTTTGTTAACTATATGGTGCAACTATAATAATTTAAAAAAATAAAATTTGATATATATGTATATATATATAATCAGTTAAAATATCATTATTTAGTTATTTCCCATAAAAGTTTATATATAGTTATTAAATAATTAAATTGCATTTACTTTAATAATTGTAACCATATATAATTTTAATTGCTTTTGACCATAATACAATAACAACCGTATATTAAATAATTAATGCTAAACAAAAACTATAAACATAACCACATAATGCCTAGTCTTTTTGTCTCATTATATTTGATGTTAATTTTTGTTTTTCAATTTGATTACTTTTTTAAAACAATATATAAAAGATAAAATGTATTTCTTTTTTTGACGTTCACTAAAAAAATTCTAAAGTATTTTTTATTAGCTGAATTATTTAAAATAATACTTATAGTATAGAAAAATAATCTATTTTGTTATGGTAGTTATGTTTTTTTGTCAATAAAGTAATTATATTAATGATGTATGAGAATATGAAAATAAATTTTATTTATTCACGATATAAATATTTTAAAACAGTTTTACATATACAATGAATAAAATATTCTGGCAACACTAAACTAACAAACAATTGTATGTGAAACTTTTGAAAAAAATTGTAAAGTGATATGGTCAAACGTGAGGTTTTAGGTAACGCGGGCAGGAGAGTTGTGGAAATACTAATGTCCACGTTTAGTGCGACTCAGCATTAACCGACCTTTTTTTATAATCACACGGCCAGTTTAATTATTAACAAAATAAAATTGTTGTTATGTCGACTGAAACTTGGATTGGGACGTTCTTAGTGCTGTTTGCTATCCCATCATTGCTTAAATTTCTTTTAAATGATTGGAGGATTTGCAATAGAATCTAGATTGTGCTGGAATTTTCTATTAACCAAACGTTTTTATTTGCTACTAGTGTTTCATAACCCTATTAAAGATAAACCATTATATTTATGTAGAGGATGTCAAAAAAGAAAGATTAGGATATGATATGTAATTTCTCTTTTTTTTTGGGTTGTGGTAATGGCCAACTTAATCATGATGAATAAAACGACACCGTATGAGTCTAATTTGTTTATTGGTTTACACTTCAATTTCTATTTTCTTGAAGACTTTTTCCTAATGAAATGTTTTTTTTTTCATTCAAACCATCAATGAATGTTATGTTTCTTGACTTTCATTAAAAAAACATATGTTAATTAAGTTTCTCGATCCACTCATTCTTATAAGTGTTTGTTTTTTTTTCCACAAAGTTCTATAAATTATCTTATCATTGAGTTGGAATCCATAGGTAACAAATGGAAAATATTAAAAAGTCATGTTTTTAAAGTATTGCATGCCAGTATCATTGTGGTCTAATAATTATTTTGTTTTCTTCCAAAACTCTTGTTTTCCTCCATTCTCTCTTGTTTTCTCTATTTTTAAATAGTATTTTTTTTGTAAATTTTATATAATTTGAAATCCAACAAAAAATCTTACTTTCATGTGAATGGAAAATGAGCAGAAAATTTAATTAAATGGAGCTGAGAAAAGAAGAACCAAAAAACATGCTAGATATATATAAACATGTTAAGACTTTGTTGATAGGAAAAACTCTTGAATTGTAAAGAGCTGGATATAAACCCCAAAAAAAAAAAGTTAATGCAAAATTTTATCAAATAAATAAATCAGGAGAGGTTCAAATCGTCATGAGCTTAAAAGAAGTAATGATGTATGAAGAGAGACTTTAGTTTTACGTCTTTAAGATAAAACTTGAGAGTTTCAAATGGGAAAAGAGTACATTCTATTGGAGATGAGTTGTTGGTTTCTGGTCATGGTCATGGGTTTACAGTTGGTCTTGCTCTTAAAGATCTTGCTGATTAAATCAAGAGCTATACCCAATTTGGTTAATCATTTTTCAAATGATTCATTTAAATATTTTATCTAAATAGTTCATTTATATGTTACGTTTTTTATTGATTTTTTTATTTTATCCAGATATGTTATTTAAATGAAAATGAAAATTAATATTTGTAAACTTTTGAAATTATATTTTTATCTGAAATTGTATTTTCTGAAACTTGGTTCAACATTTTGGTTAGTAATTGTGTTTTTATGTTTTTGGTTGAAAACTACGTTCCGATGTATTTAGCAAAAAATCGTATTTCCAAATTTTTTTGTGCAAAATTATGTTTCTACGTTTTTGGCAGATATTTTGTTTCTACATTTTATGGAAAAATTTATTTCGATATTTTTGACATAAAATCATATTTTTGCTTTTTTGTCTGAAAATTGTGTTTCTACTTTTTGGCAAAAAACTATGATTTGGCAGAAAAATATATTTTCGTGTGTTCGACGGAAAAATGTGTTTTTATTTTCTGGCTGACAAATTTTTTCAATGTTATTTGCTGAAATTTTACTAATTATGTTTCTGTATTTTTTTAAAATATGTTTCTGTATTTTTATGAAAATTATGTTTATGTGTTTTTACGGAAAAATGTGTTTTTGTGTTATTTACATAAAAATATGTTATCATATTTTTGGCACAAAAACTTATTTCTTCGTTTTTATGGAAAATATGTTTTAGTATTTTTTATGAAAAAGACATCTGCATGTTTTCCTGTCTTTTACGGAAAATATGTTTTTAAGTTTTTACGTAAAAACGTATTTGTGTGTGTTTTACGAAAACACGTACTTTTGCACTTGTGGCAAAAAAAATTTGTTTTCATGTTTTTTATAAAAAATTGTGTTAACATACTTTGATGGGAACTTATGTTGTATTTACTTTCTATTTTTATATATTTTAGTTTATAAATAAACTAAAAATAAATCATTTCCATCCAAATGATATAATTAAGATTATCCAAAAAGTTGTCTTAAAATTCATTCAAATCTTCGTCTCAGTAAATCATTCAAATATTTAATATTTGTTACAAATAAACATCAATAATCATTTCCATTCTATACATCTAATGGAGAACAAACAGAACCTTGTTTTATATATTTTGTTGATGATGATGGTGGCATGATCATCAAGATCATGATCATCTTACTTCAAATTGTCGGTGTCATTCATCAAGATCATATCAAAATTATAATTAATCAGATCGCAATAAATATCGTTTACTACTTAGAGTCAATGTTTTAATTTAATCATGTTTTAAATATATCTACAAAAGACTACTTTTCAATTTGTTAACGAATTATATTGAGCTTAAGATTTTATTAAGCAATTTATAAATTTAGTTTAATAGTTGCCCAGCTGTGTTTTGTCAAAAATTTACAACTATTTTATAATGATTTTTGATAACATAACATTTACAAGTGGTTATAGAATAAAAATCAATTACTAACTAGAACGTAATTTATTTTTAAATGTTTTATTAGAATAGTTGTAAATTTTTAATATACTGTTTATTTAAATATAATTCAATTTATATAGTGTATATAATGCGTAGAATGGATTGCAAACTTAAAATATATAAATATTTAGAGATGGTTTTGTGAAAAGACAACTTAATGACAAGCCTTACATAGTTTAAATCACAAAGAACTCGAAGACAAATTCTTAACAGAGATCTGTGTGGTCTTTTTACATTTTACAATAAAGAGTTACAGAGAAGTTCTGGTTTCAACTGCAATGTTGATTTTGTTGATGAACTCATCAACATGCATTGTTCCAAGCTCTCCTCCAAACCTGGATCTAACAGTAACAGTTCCATTCTCAACTTCTTTAGGTCCCACAACCGCCATTAATGGTATCTTCTGTGTCTCTGCATTTCTTATAAGCTTTGGTAATCTCTCCCCATGACATAACTCAGCTCTCACTCCACAACCTCTAAGTTTCTTACTCACTTCTTTGCAGAACTCCAACTGCATATATCCTCTCATTAAACTCAAGAACTTAGATTCCAATACGAATTTACGACAAAAACAAAAGATTAACCTGATTGTCTGTGACAGGTAAAACCCGGACTTGAACAGGCGAGAGCCATAACGGGAAATCTCCTGCGTAATGTTCTATAAGAACCCCGAAAAATCTTTCTAATGAACCTAAAACAGCTCTGTGGATCATTATAGGACGTTTCTTATCTGAGTTTGTATCGATATAAGTAATATCAAATCTCTGAGGAAGATTGAAATCGACCTGCGTGTGATAAGAACTCAGTTTAATAATCGGATTTATAAAGAGTTAGATGAATGAATCTTTCCATCACCTGTATAGTTGAGCATTGCCATTTTCTTCCTAATGCATCTTCGATCTTAAGATCGATCTTTGGGCCGTAAAAGGCGCCACCTCCTTCATCAACTTCATAGCTCCATCCTTTATCATCTAAAGCATCTTTAAGAGCTGACGTCGCCTTTTCCCATATATTATCATCTCCAACTGATTTTTCAGGTCTAGTTGATAAGTTAACCTCATACTTGTTGAACCCAAATCTTGATAATATCTCTTCAGTGAGATCTAGGACACCTCTGATCTCATCTTTGATCTGATCCTCTAAACAAAATATGTGTGCGTCATCCTGGAAAAGCAAAGGTTAGTTACATTATCATAGTACTGAATAAGATTAAAGGCATCTGAGGTAACCTGTGTGAACCCTCTGACACGGAAGAGGCCGTGTAAGCTACCGGATAACTCGTATCTGTAAACTGTACCAAGCTCTGCAACTCTTATGGGTAAATCTCGATATGATTGACGTTTTCTTTGGTAGAGTAGGATATGGTAAGGGCAATTCATAGGACGGAGCTGATAAAGCTCGTCTTCAATCTCCATTTGATCATACATATTTTCACTGTAGAAGTCTAAGTGACCACTGATCTTCCATAGATCAGCTTTGGCAACATGAGGGGTATAAATCAAATTATAACCATGTTCGACGTGCATTTTCTTCCACGATTCTTCAATTATGTTTCTAACAATTGAACCTTTCGGATGCCAAAACACTAATCCTCCTCCAGCTTCATCCTTCAGTTTGAAAAGCTTACGAAATGATTTCCTGAAAGTAAAATACGATTTCAAGAACTGAAAAGTGGATATACCTGAATGGAAAACAGATCGAGATCTTGGCCAATGCGTCTATGATCTCGTCGTTTAGCTTCTTCTTTAAAATGAAGATAGGCTTTTAGTTGCTCTTCACTCTCCCAAGCTGTTCCATATATTCTCTGAAGCATTTGTCTCTTTACATCTCCTCTCCAATATGCACCAGCAACAGATTCTAGTTCAACAGCTTTCTTGTTAATCTTCCCTGTAGTTTCGACATGAGGGCCAGCACAAAGATCCCACCATTCGTTACCTAGATAGGCATTTGAACTGGCATAAGATGGAGACAAGCTATCACAATATGAACTAAATTAGACACAGATACTTCAAAAAAGCAAGAAAGAAGCTTCAGCGTGTACCGATATGATAAACAGTGATGGGTTCTTCCTTGATACTATCTAAAATCTCCATCTTATAAGGCTCATTAATCGCCATGATCCTTTTTCGTGCTTCATCTCTAGATACTTCTTCGCGTAAAAGTGGTAAATTCCGACTAATAATACGATCCTACAGATTATGTGCCGAGAAATCATGATTACTATAAGAAAACATTAACCCCTTACGGAACTTGATCAGAAACTAACCATCTCTTTCTTGATTCTCTTAAGGTCTTTATCAGTGAGAGGTTCCATGTCAAAATCATAGTAGAAACCGTTATCGATCCATGGCCCAATCGTCACTTTTGCATCTGGGAAGAGTTTTTGAACTGCCATTGCCATTACATGTGCACACTGAATTCACATCAATTACACTATTCAGACTCAACAAGTAAAACATAAAGCCTCAACATATATCAAAAGATTCCAAACATTTCTCATGAGATTGAATCAAAATTAAAACTTCTGCAAAAACCATACTTTGCTAACATCATAAAATCATACATTTCTCCTAAATTCTAACTCGTGCTCAAAACAGAAACAGAGCTCTGCATAATTTTTGATCCAATCTCATTTTCAGCTCAACAAGTTACTATCATTTCAATTGGGTTGGCATAAAGCCTCAACATTTATCACAAAACCACATACCAAAAGTCCAAAATATGATATTGAATCATAATTCAGACATTTGTAAAACCAAACTTACCTTAACAGCATACAAGTTAAAAAAATTGATTATTACATAATTCTTCTAAAGTAGAAATGGATCCCCTAAACATAAACCTCAACACATATCCCCAAAAGTTTCATGAAATTGAAATCAAAATTCAAATTTTTTAGAAATTGAACATTACTTATCTCTCCTAAAGTAGAATTCGATACCCTAAACATTAAACCTCAACAATGATGCCAAAAACTTCGAACTTTTTTCATGAGACTGAATAAAAATTAAGACTTTTGCAAAACACAAGTTCCCTAACATCACAAAAGTTAAGAATTTGATAATAAAAAAAAGTTTCAAAATTTATCGTAAACTCCATTGAAACAGAGCCAAATATTAGTATACCGTGTGACGAATTTTGAGAAGCTTATGGGATGAGTCGTTACTGGGAAGCTGTACAGTTGCTGGCTCTGTTTTCTTAGGTTCGGTGCTGGAGATAGCTGGCTCAGTGGCGACGGCGAAAACGGTGGAGAAACCATGTCGCTGACTTGGCCAGAATCGGCGAGAAGGAACGTAAACAAACCGTCTTAGAGAAGAAGTGGATTTGTAGAGGAAGGAAGAAGAAAAGAGAAGAGAATTAGAAGAAGCCATTAGTGAACGAAGAAGGCCACAAGGATTTTGAGATTATGGAAGAATCTGTGGTTGAAGTTTTCTCGGGCTCTTATGAGCGAGTGGATTGAATATATAAGACTGACCACATTTTGGTTTTCTTTTGTTAACAATCTTTATTGTGTGATATATTACGTTTTCATATAAGTATGGATGAAAAAATTAACATCGATGTTACTTAAATAAATAGATTTTTGGAGGTTTAAAACGACACAAAAATATAAATTTTTACAGTATATATATTTAACATAGATATTAGATTTGTTATTTTTCCCTATGTTACATCATCAATTTATATTACCAAATTCTATGAACGTGATAACAGTTTTTGTTGATGACATATCTACTATTATTTAGGAAATACTAATTAAAAAATAATCTTATATTGACGTGATATATTACAGTTTATATCACATTAAATTATCATATTTTATTTAATATTTATATTAAATTACTAGAAGGATAACAAGATAATTTACTATTTAATACATATTTCACTCAATAATATTTTTATATTTCACATATACATTATTAGTCATATCTATCTATCTATCTATTAAATTCACATATACACATATACAATTTACTATTTAATAAATTCGAATATTTTGGAAACAATAATATTAAATAAATTTAAATTGTATTATTTTAATTTATTCTAAATATTTAACTATAAATATTTTAAGTATCTAGAGTATTATATATCAATATTCACTACCAATTTTTACGAGATATGTAAATTAAAACTTTTTAAATTATCAAATTGAGAAAAGAAATCGCTACTTTATTTATGTTATTGTTTGTTATTAATTTCTAATGTAAATACTGGTTAATACCTTATAAAACATTTTAATCATTTCATAAACTATTAATATATAGCTAATTACCATTTGAT
>KE157514.1:25723-40495 GCA_000411055.1 Leavenworthia alabamica
TCTTTGAGAGTGTTCCTTGTGCGGCGGAGTTTGAGTCTGGCGTGGAGCTCAGCAACTTCCCTGCAGTAATTATTCATCACCTGAATACTTTTCTCTACTTTCTCTCCAGGTGAATCTTATTGTCGTCGTCTGATTCGTTATTTGCTTCTCAAAGGTTTTTAGAAGATGTGTTACTCACTGGGATGCTTTTTCTAAGTGGAATCCATTCAACAGTGGCCTTGATTATCTCGAGGTTTGTTCTCTTCTCTTTATTCGAATCTCGTTTCCTTCTTCTGTGAATTTAATTGAAGATTGTGCTCTCTCTATCTTATGCGTCATTTGGATTTTCTTTTTATAAAGGAACGTGCAGGGTCAGTTGAAGTTGATGCTATGCTTTCGAGGACGGCTTCTATATTTAATGGTGATATCAGAAGCCATGAGAGGGTAAAACCTAGCTGGACTTTAGCTGATTTTTGTGGTCTAATTTGTTCTGTTTCTTCTTTTATAATCGCTTTCTTTGTATCCATCACCATTCATGATTCACCAATATGTTTTTCTTTGTTTTGTAGTTATCATTGCCCTTCGCGGACTTTATCAGACTATGCAGACAGCATATGAGAAGCAAAGGTGATGCTAAGTCTGCAGATTTAACTCCTGCGACTGAGGACCATATACCTGGACAAATATACTTAGCACAGGTTCAAATGATATTCACTTTTCTGTCTTTCTTCTTCTCATGTGTATGTTTGCTCTTCACTTAACATCTCCATTTTATTTACATCTGGTGTTGAATGTACTGTATATATCGATTTGTAGTTCCCAATCCTGAATGATGAAAAAGAAGAAAAGGTTCAACTCAAGATTCTGAGACAAGACATCCAGACAGTATGCATACTTCTATCCAACTCTTGTTCTATTGGAGCTGCTGCTTATTTTGAATTTTTTTAACTTTAACTATCTGAATCTATGTAGCCTACACTATTAGGGGCAAAGTCATTGTCTTCTATCAACTTTTGGATGAATTCTGCACAAGCTCGATCAAGTACCCACTATGATCCGCATCATAACCTTTTATGCGTAGTCTCTGGGCGTAAAAAAGGTTAGCCCTTTGTTTTCCTTCCTGTTAAACTATTAGGAAGTTGTTTTTTGTTATTTTCAGTCAGCTCGTTTAAAGTCAGTTCAGGTTCATCTGAAATATTGGCTGATGCAATGGTTTAAGTTATATGTTTTATGCTTTCTTACACCTAAATCAATTCCAACCATCAACAGTTGTCTTGTGGCCCCCTTCCACCAGTCCCTCTCTCTATCCAATGCCTATATACGGAGAAGCATCAAACCATAGGTAACATTCTTGGTTTTTATGTGTAATTTGATTTGTGATCACATCGTCAGCACGCTTCAATAACTGCACCAATACAGCTGATGCAAACTTATCAATGATTTTTCTATGCCAATATTAATTCAGAACATTTTTCATTGCATTTATATTTGTTGTTCCTGTAGTTCGGTTGGTCTAGAAAATCCCAATTTATCAGATTATCCAAGAGCAAAGGATTCCCTGAAGCAGGCACAGGAGGTTACTCTTAACGCTGGTGATGGAGTATTCATTCCTGAAGGTTGGTGAGTATTCTCATATTTTCTCATTAAAGCTCTCCTACTAGTGCATAGCTTTGCATTTTAGAATAAACTGAATATTCTAAGATATCCTGCATCATCTGTATCATACTGTTTTTCCTTATCACTTGTAGTTATCATGTCCCTGTTATTTATTTATTTTTCTGGCTAAGCCGCTATTGTTAGATGTTGCAGTTATTCCAATAATGTATGCGAAAGAATACTAACAAAGCGTCTCCGCCTGAATCTGCCTGTATAATTGTCATTTCTCTAGTGTATGTGTTTGTATAGCTTATGTGATTAGTATGCATATGCCTAGAGCCTCTGGTCCAGATGCTTATTGACATAAGGTCCTTTAGGTTTTAATTCCAGACCCAAAAAAGATGCTTGGAATGTCTTTTTGGTTAGCTAGCTTACTCAGAATCATGCTAACGAAACTGACACTTCTTTGGTTAGGAAAAGTACCTTGTAATATGATTGTAAATGTCGAAGTTTGACTCTTTCCTAAAGCCTCATAGATTTAATGTAAGACCATTTAGTAGGAAGGTTGATGGATTATTTCAGATAATCATTTTATTTATGCAGGTTCCATCAGGTGGATAGTGATGAACTGACTGTTGCTGTCAACTTTTGGTGGCAATCAAACATTATGTCTAACATGCCTGAACATATGGATTCATATTATCTGCGTCGGATCACAAGAAGGTCTTGATTACAAATCTTGGATTCTTATACAGAATATCATTTTGAATTACCATATTTGTTTTGTTGTCTGACTTCTGTTCCTTTTTCTTGCATGTGCCTGTATCTTGTTGTGTCATATATTAAGATTGATAGACAGAGAAATGGTTTGTAACTTATTATCTCTAATCAGTTAAGATTGTGATATATTTCTTACTCATCCTGATTTTGAATTAAATATGTATGTTCGTCTTCTCACCGTTTCTTATAACTTGGATATTGGCAGAGCCTGTTAGTTTTGAAGCCTTCTTCAACTGATTTGAAGGACGTATCTGAGCATATTGTCCAATCTCACATTGGGATGGCAGGTAATAAGACCCTGATGGTGTAAATCCTGAGAAAACCTTCAATTGTTTGTCTGACTTGGCCGGTGACATAATGACTGCAGAAGGTGGGAATGATAACTCTTGCAATGATAGCACTGAGAAAGGCCTCGACACATTGCCTGAAAGAACATCATTGGATAATCTAGATCCTTCTGCCTGTCAGGCACTTCATGAGCTAATTTCCTTAGTCTATGACCACATTAATGTTGTTGATACAAGTAAGGGACTACAGCGGACTTCACCTGGTTGTTCAGACACAGCTTCAGAGAGTGATAAAAACAAGATCTTGGTGAATGCGTTGCCTTGTTTAGAAGATGATCGTGTTGCCTATATCCTTTGGGATCTTGACACATCTAGACTTAAGGATGTTCTCCTTGCAATGGCAGTAAGTTTACTTTCTTTGTGGCCTCATCTCCGGTAATATATAATACAATAAGATTTTGTTTGCTTCTAGCGCATTCATTATTTTGGTCAAAATGGAGTACTGATTTAGTTTTACATCGAGTTTTTAAGTGAAGATATCCTATCGTGTAACTCATTTCAGCGTTATTTTCCAAGAACATTAGAAGCGTTGATACTCCACATGCTCTCACCCATTGCCGCAGAAGTTCTAACACAGAAGTTTGATGAGATTGACCAACAGACTAGTGAAGAAGATAGGTTTGTTCTGAAGGACTGTTGTGTTTTATTTATTTATTTCCACACTTTGAAACGGGAGAGTAACTTATTATTTGTCTATTTTTTTTCCTTTCTAACTCTTAGGAACCAATTCTTCAGGGAATTTTATGGGGCCTTTGATGATGAATCAGCTGCAATGGATATAATATTAAGTAGGAAAGAGGCTTTTGCATTTCAGGTATGTTCTCTAGCATCAGTTTGTTGAGTGTTAACCACTATAAACTAAGGAGAGATATGTTTGGGATCATGCTGATATTTGCATAAACCCAGTTACATAAATCTCTAGCATCTCGAACCAACCGCAATGTCAACACAGATTTGTCCTATTCTAACTTAAGATGCATTGGTGAGAGAATTGGTCTAACCAATACCAGCGAACTTTATCTGACTAACAGACTATGAACATTCGCATGAACATAAAATTTTATTTGCTTTCTTATACAGGCCTTTAAAAATGTACTAGATAAATATTTGGGGGTCAACATTGCTTCACCAACAACAAACATTTGAAGGGTCTTGGAATGTGGTTGCGTGCGTGGCCAGATAAATGTGATCGGACCAAAGGCCGCATGTTGCTATTGACATGGAAAAAAGTCGTGTCGTGTTAGTTTGGAAGCTGATCAAAAATGCTGCTGTTGATATTTGACGGTCCTCCATGCTCCGTTTTGCTCGCACTGGCTTTTCTTCGGCCATAGAAATAGGAAAAGTCCTAGGTTTTTTGCATGATATATAACCAATAAAACTAGAATTTTCGATATAGGGAATTAAGGAAGTGATGTATGGTTTCCTAATCTGTTAAACAGGTTCATGCAGAACTATGAGTGTTCGTGCAGGTTCACAAGATGTTGTTTCTATGCAGATATGCAAAAATGTAAAAAGTTCAAACGTTTGGAGTTATAGTGTTATTGACTTATTTCAATGTCTAGTAAACAACTATAATTGGGTTCACCATCTCCGGCTTCTCATACTGCAAGTTTAAAAGAAACATTACTTAACTGAACTTTCATCTCCAGCCGAAGGCAAAGAGACATCCGAGGACAGTGACCAGCTTCTGAAAGAACAACAAACCAATAGCCTGTATTTTGCGTTTGTTTAAAAGAAAATTTCATGGCTATGTTATCTGATGACACTCCCTATCAATGCTAATGTGAGAGGTATGAGAGTAAGAGATGACTGGGAGTATCCACCACAAGAAGGATTAATATCACAGTATCCAAAATCCATAGCAAGAATAGAGAGACATATACACACTGCTCTTTGACTATAATAATCAAACTAAAAACTTCCAAGTCCTAAAAACTGCTAGTGTCATCAGCAGGCCAGATCACAGTCTCCATCAGGCGTTCACGCATCAATGCCAAGTTCTCATCCGATATTTCTTGGTATATCTTTCCATGGTCACATTTCTACAACAATTTATAACAACATTCAATTTTTGGTTCATATGGCAGGAAAGGGTAAATCATTAACTGAAATTAGTATAAAGGTTTAGCCCATGATTTACCTTGATCCACTTGCCATACAAGTGTAGACGCGTGATCATCACTCTTTCTGCAAGCTCTTGATTCTCCTACAAGAAGTTCAGATATGACAAAGAAAAATGATTTTGTATCTGCCTTCATACCAAGCTTTAAACAAGGCTGAATCAAAAATAGTCTATCACAAACAGAGTGTGACTGATAAGAAGTTAACAACATATCCAGATAGTCTTTCTTATAAAATTCAGCTCTGTACAATCTGCTACATTCAGTCTTAGGCTAGTTATAGTGGACTTATATCAAAAGTGAAAGCAGCTAATCCTGTTCAAACTAAACCCAACGTCTGCCCTTATCAGATGATACTACTGGTTATGCACATATATATTTACCTTGCCGAGTTTGCGGAGAAAACGTTTCCCATCGGTTGGTCTGTTTGATACAACATGACTGTTGTAAAACAAAGGAGAAAACACAATAATGGTGATAGTTAAGTGTTGTCGTTAATATAATCCAATACATAACAAAATCAAATGAGAGAAAGAGTAAGAAACTTACTTATAAAACCAAGTGTATTGGGGAGGATTCATTTCATAAAGTTGATGAAGAACCGTCCTCACAGCTTTATATGTGAAATAATTAACAATTTGCTGCAAAATTTGACCAAAAGGGGTCACAAATCTTATAAAACAAATATTCAACAAAAAATTTCTAACCGTTTTGACATCACCAAAGGTATCATCATAATTCCCAGCAACGTCTTCATTCACAATCAAAACCTTTTTACTCTTTCGATTCACAATTCTCGTTACACGTAGCTTAAAAACAATGCGTGAGCCAGTAAAAGAGCTTCCTAATTCCAGATTCCTTGTCCTGCCAAGGATCTTCATCCTTGGAGAGCTCCTGATATTACATGTATCGAGACATAAACATGGATTGGTCGGAGAGTCAATCACCGATGAGCCAACAACAAACCAAGCACCCACCATTACTCTAAACAAACAAGATCACAAGTTTTTTTTTTTCCTCCAAGAGATCAACTAAAAAAACAGTTGGTGAATATCTTAGATCGATGATAAGAATAAATGGGAAAAGAATCTAAGATTTTGTATTAGAAAACAGAGAACACGAGTTTGGTCTGTAAGATGGAAAATGGCCGTTGAATTGTAGCCAGTCAAAATGAAGGAGTTATTATTTTATTTTTTTCTTTAGTAAGCAAAGACAAACTAGAAAACCTAACGGATCGGTTTTTCGGGTTTACGTGGATACTCCGTATATTAATAAAGCCAAATAAGCTGTCTTTCTTGTCGTTATGTAACTTAAACAAGACATGTCAGAGTTTCAGATTATGTGTAAATGAGGAACAAAACTTGAGTCATCAAAAACCAGTGATGATTAGATCGATGGGTTCGATCTTTAACATGTTCTTAGTATAGTTTTACGAAGAGTCAAACAGATCAAATTTTCAATCGGATAATGATGCTAGTATAATGCATCTTCGACTCGTTATGCCATAGATGATGCAAGTACAAGCAGTAGGGAACTTGAACTACCGAAGTCTACAAGGAGACATAGATGATAGAATACAACATTCGCGTGGAAACCAGTTTAAACAAGACTTACATAGTGGATATATTCGATATTTCTTACCACTGTCTTATAACAACATGTCTAGTGTATAATTTACAAACTTGACTTGAGGACTCAACTCCATCTGATTGCATAAGAGTTTTTTACTCCGTCATTAGCATTTCCACTGCATCTATCTTTCCTTGAAGCTGCCCTTTCTGATTAAAAAAAAAACATCTGTTAGTATAGGTCTCACAAGTTTCATACAAACCAAACCAGAATCACTTAACGGTTTGAAAAGATCCAAGGTTCTAAGGATATAAACCATTCTAGAAACAAGACCAAAATATCCAAAACCATGAAAGATAATAACTTTCGTTAGTATATCAATATCAACCAGAGCCATAATCACGGAAGCTAATTTAAACCGTCATCTAAATTAGTCTAAACTATGGTGCTAATTGATTCGGTTACAAGTAAAAAAAGTCATGAAATTTAAATATAAGAATCTCAATCATCAAAGCCAATCACAAAGTCAAAACATATCAACGCAAGATCTTAGCTTTAAGAAACCAAATTACCTCAAAAATAAAACTCTTCCAGGAATCTCCACATGATCTACCATTGTCATCACATGAATGAACAGTCTTAAACTGGTCAATATCAAGCTTCTTATTAATAAACCCAACCTTGAAATAGATAGAATCAGAAGGTGGAAGATCGACCTTGATTTCATCAACATCGAGCCAAATAAAGAACCGTTTCACCTGAATACCTTTAAGCTCGGTGATTGAGCCGTAACCAATACGCCCAGATATGGTTGTTTCGTAGTAAACAAGGTAGTCAAATTCAATGTAGCAGGATTTGGGTAAGTGGACGACGAATTGACCATCGTCGGAGATAGTGAAATTGGTGACGGAGTCTGGTAAAAGACCACTTGGGAGGCCGTACTTTGGGAGGAGTTCGTAAACGGTGGAGATTGAATCTGGGTCGGGTTCGTCTAAGGAAAAGGTATAAGGAAGGAGGGTGAAAGAGAAGAAGATTGAGATGAAGAGATGATAAAGGGCCATACTTTGTTGGAGGATTGAGAAAGAGAAGACTTCTGCAGATTTTAATGGATCTCTTTCGTTTTTATTTTTGGGATTAATTTGTTTTTTTTTTTCTTACTTTGACTATTTTTAGAGTAGAGGTTTCTTGTGGGATTATTCATTATTCCACGAGATTCAACTCAGATAAATATATTTGTTCATTATAAAAATAAAATAAAAAAATCTGACCAACGAACAAATATATTCTATATATAATTATACGGTACATCCATAAATAATATATTTCTATATTGATCGTCTCAAGTCTATAATCTAATTTTTTCAGTCATTAAATAAATACACACTGTTACCAAAATACATATTTCTTAGGTTAGTTATTAAACACTATTTTGTGGCTCAACATCATAAGCATCAACCATGGTCATTATGTCTTTGGGTTCCTTTGTTCGAAGCTCAGAATATTCGATTTTCTCAACGTATATCCTTTGCAAAAATATATAAAACCACATTGAAGAGATGGTCACACACACAAGAAACCAGCTGAATAGGATATTAACTAATGATATTGCTCTATGAAGAGCTTTCTCGCTTGAGCATCTAATGGTGTTTTTGCCCTCTTCAATGTGAAGAAAACAATCTTTGGGAACCAAACTTGGCGTCCAAAGCAGGCAAGCCATTGTCACAAGCCATATTCCTTGGAAGGCAACACTAAGTGATCGAACAAAACTCACCAAGAAGCTTCTTGGTAAGGCGATTCCCAAGAGTATTGTGACTAAAGAGACTAAAACTATGAGTTGTAGCAACAAATGGTAGTGGCCCTCAACGCCCTTGTGGTCTGACGAGTGGAAATGGAAGAGGAAGAGTTGTTGCGCGAAGGCAAGAGACGCAATCAAGTTGATAAGAGCCCGATGAGCCATTGGTCTTGTTTTATCAAAGATGATGGCGAAAGCTGCGTATGTGATGAAGGTGAAGGAGATGCAAGAGTGTTCCAAGTTATGGAGATGGTTTGATGGGATGGTTCCATCATTGGGATCAAATGGTTGGTGATTCTTTTGGCCAAGGAAGAGTTCCACGGATATTGAAAGTGAGGAGGCTATAATGATCAAGAGAGGCTCTAAGTATCTTGGTTTGGATAAGGGAAACCATGTAAGTGATATGTATGATTTTGGGTGTAGAGAAAATAGTTTGATGTGGTTAAAGAGGTGCCAAAGACCAAGTGTAAAGAAAAAAAATCCTGGTGCAATGTGACCCACCAAAGTTCCCATGTTGAAGTTTTGGAGGTTGAAATTAATGAATTGAAGATGAGAATAAGAGTTAATGAGCAAAGAGGTAATTTCTTGATTTTGCTTCAAGAATGATGATGCTTTATGTGTATGTGTACGGCAAGTCAGATGTGAGAAGACACGATTATATTTTATATATTTGGGTAAAATCGATCTTAACTCAAGTGACGTGCAAGTATAGGCTTACGACCTTACGTGAATGTTTAGTCGTTTACGTTATCATATTATGTGGCCTTTCCTATTTGGGCCTCTCATCTAGCAACTCCAATTGGGCTTCCTGAGATCGGATAAAGGTTGATGTTTCTATGTCTTGTTGTGTTTAGTTATTCTATGTATTGTTACATACACTAGTAACACCAAATATCTTAGTTATATAAGTATTATTTTCAATAAAGTTATGAACCAAAAGCTACACAAATTTTTTAAATAATTCTTCTCTAATAATTCAAGCGATCTAAAATAGAACCACAGCAGAAGAATAGTGAAGAACAATAGCACAATTATGACTAGACTTACACCTTTAATTTAACTTTATTTTGGCTTTAAATTAAAAAGCAATAAATACAAACACCCAAAGGACGATATCCACGTGGTCTCGACCGACCATTTCAAAAGCCCAAAAACCCTCATAATATTTTAATCTATTAATAAGGTAAAAAAATAACATCCATACAAACCAAATTACTCTTTTCTTCTCTCCAAAGATAAATCAAATCTACTTCTTTATATATGTATACACACGAATAACAAATAACATCTTGATTTCACTTATACATTCCAAGAATCTAGACCTTTATCTAAAACCAAAGAAGACCAAGAAGAAACCATGGCGAGATCACCATACTATGGCTCATCTTACTTAGACTACCTCTCTTTCCCAAACCCACATCTATGTTTCTTCTTCATTGTTGTCTTCTTTGTGTTCTCCCTCACATGTTACTTGAACTATGAGTCCGTCCTTGAAGACACAATGAACCATCTCAAACTCTTCTTCATGTTCACTCCTCTCTTCCTCCTTCTACTCGTGCACTTCTTCTCGGGTGGCCTCTCCTTCTACGTCCCTTGGCCAGAACAAGACTCTATTCATCGTGCCGGTTCTTCCCCTTGGGGCGTAGCAGCCGTGCTCGTGCTTATCTTGTTCATGGTCTCGTACCAGTCTGATTTCCAGGAGAGGTGGTTCCCGTTTGGGGCGAAGTAGATCGATCAAAAGATATGAGCAGTAATGTAAGATTTCAATATATATGATAGTAAATATGTATTTTTATTAAGGTAAAGATTTTGTATGTCTTGTATGAAACTTTATGAATATGGTTAGGAGTGAAACTTTTGCCGAAGATCTATTAATAATATTAATTAGTCTTATGAGCTAGAGACAATATATATGTAAATGAAGTTGTCTCTTGATCGTATGTTGTGATTTTATTCGTAATTTGCCTTTGCAAAATCATATAGAATTTAATGTTTGATGAATGAGTGGATGAGCTAAAATGAATAGTCTTCTGACTATAAGAGAAGAAGATGTGTAATATGAGAGTACATTGACTTAGACAATAAGTGGTAATTAATAGAGGTTGTTCTTGTCGTCTTTTGACAAGTGGGGAGTTGTTATTGTCTACGTAATATTTTCCGGAGTTTTGTCACTTTTTTTTGCCTTTTTTGCTGAGAAATTGCAACAATTTTTTATTTATATAATTATTTTTTCTAAATAACGTTTTTGTTTACAAGATTTTAACATTGAGAATCGAACCACAATTTTCACATAAGAGTGTAGTGTTGATTGACTAATAAAAAAACACTGATAATATTAATTTTGTTTGAGGATTACTAGTAGCTCCCTGTAATTTCCTAAGTGGAAAGATATAATTAACCAAGCTTCCATCAAGGCTTAATCAGATTGATTATAAACACGAGCTACGTAATATTTTTGAAGTGTTGGACCAAACAACAGTATCAATTTGATATTAAAACATCGTCTACTATACTAAAACCGAAATCCAATTTGGTCACATTCCCACCACTTGTTTATAAAGTTAGGGGTAAATTCTAGAGTATGATAAATACTCAGCATTGAAAGCGACAATGTCCCACTATAATTGTGCCCCATTATCAAATCGACCTAATATAAAATGGCTAAAAATTAATATAATTTCATAGCTGGCAACAAAAGTAACAAATATCAAAGAGATGGAAAAATAATAATATTTTGTCTCCTCTTAAAAGTAAAATTTTGTGACATTCGAGTTCTCAATTGAACTCTTATTTGAGCCACACACGTATCACTCGCTTGGCGTAGATAAATCAGAATACCAATTTAAAAACAAATTAATCGAATAAATCTTAAAATATGAATATTTTAAATTTAGATTTATTCAAGTATAACTTTTTTAAATATCACTAAATTTAATTTATATTCCATAAATATCACTAAAATTAATTTAATACAAAATTATCACTTAATAATTTAATTTAATTAAAAATTAAACTTTATTTAAAAAAATTATATAAATCCTAAACAATATATATACTAAGCCCAAACACTATATATATTAAACTCTAAGTTTAAATACTAAATTCTAATCTCTAAATCAAATTTTAAACCCTAAATAATAAATACTAAACTCAAACACTAAATACTAAATCCTAACAATAAATACTAAACCCTAACCCCTAAATAATAAATAATAAACCCAAAAATTAAACATTAAATTATAACATTAAATAAAAATATACTTTTTATAAAAAATTATAATTTTTAATAAAAATATATTGTTAATAAAAAATGGTATTCATGTCCAAATAAAAAATTAATGTAATTTTGTCCAATAAAGTATATTTGATGGTATTAAAGAAAATTACTCTTTAATCATTTGTAGCGCATAGACATGGGCGATTTTTCGGGTAGAAAAATTTTATAACCATATAGGTAACTATAGAATTTCGGATCGGATTCGCTTCTTATTTTTCAGATTGGATTTGGGTTCAATTCTTAACAATTAATACGTGTATAAATTTAAAAATAAAAAATTAGTATATGTAAATATCTAAAAGTATTATTGTACAATATGGTTCGGATAATATCATGTTTACTTAATCAATATTTATTAAATTTTACTTAAAATATCAAGAGTATTTAAACAAAATTTTTGTTAAATTTTACAAATATAACAAATAATTTAGAAATATTCAGTTATTTTTAATCTTTTAGTTATTATAATATAAAATAATTGATATTTTTGAGTTTATAATTATGGTTTAGATAATTGATTTATATATAAATCTTAATAAAATTAATATATTTTGGTATATAATTATATTTTGAATATATATTCGGATACTTATAGTTTTTCGGGTTAGATTCAAATTCAGATTTTTAGATATGAAAAATTTACTATCCATTCGAATATTTTATAGTTTCGGGTTCAAATTCAATTTTATTTTTCATATTCAATAATAATAATTTTTTGCCGAGGCCTAGTAGTAGCGCATATGAATCTTTAGTTAAATTCCCATTTAATATTAAAGAATCAGCTATTGGATCTTAATATAAGCAATCAGCTTAATTAATTTAATAAAAAAACTAAGACATTTTAATGAAATTTTTAATGCTTATATCAAACTGTCTCGACGTTGATGCTAGTAATTATGATCACCTTTTGCTTTCCATTTTATATTTTAAACTTGGATTTAATCATTTGTGTGAAAAAAAAAACATTATAAATATACGTTAATGAAATGGATATGCCATGAAATATTGAATCAAGACATATATCAAATAAACATCATTAAAAGACATCGACAATGTTTAAAACTCACCCTGGAGGTACGGGTCGGGTTATTCGGTTTACCGAGAACNTAAAACCGATCGGATGAATTAATTATGGTATATCGGTATTCGGTTCTCGGTAACCGAATTAAACCGACATTAATTTAATCATTAAACATTAACCATTAGTTAACCAATTTAATCTGGCTAAACCGAGTGTGATTAGGTATGATCGGACAATCACTTTCATTTCTCAATCTTGGTGAAATCAAAAACAGAAAAACACAGAGTTGAGAGAACAAATTGGCGATTTTATTGAAGAAGACGCGACATTCAACATAGATCGTGATTTAACATCAAAATCTTTAGAAATCCGTCAGTTCATCACTTCATCTCCTTATCTTCATCCTTGTTTGAGGTTAGTTGCGACGAACTCTAATCGCGGTTTTTAGGTTTTATATTTAGTGAAATAGATTTATAATTAGGTTGAAATATAGTAAAAGAGTAGTTAGGTTGGTAAATCGATTTATTATATGGTTACTGGTAAGGAATCATAACGGATTATTGAAACATAAATAATCTCACATTAATTTTTTTGATTTAGAGATTTTTGATAATTATTTGTTTTAGGGATTTAACTGATGATTTGTTTCGTGATTTTGTTGTTAATTTAATATAAAATTATTGAAGAACAGCAAATTGTAGAGATTTTAGAGTTTTAAGGGTTAAAACAATTTTTAAAGTATAAGAATATAAGTGTTGTAATATAGCTACCGTTGTTAGTTGTCTAATTGATTATTGATTGCTTTCATGTGCTTAATTTTGTCAGCAAATTTGATAAATCTTATTTTGCCAATGCCAATTGTTTCAGTTATGACTTCAGAAGATGGAGGTGAACCACCAGTTGCTACAGCTGCTGCTACAACTGCTACTGGAAAAAAAAGAAAGGCTACAGCGGATGGGAAACCACAAAAAGCAAAAGAGATATATCCTAAGCGAGCTTTAGTATGGAAGCAATTTCTACAACAAGAAAAAGATCCATGTAAGTGTAACTGTAGGTACTGTGGTTTAGAAGTAGGTTGCGATTCGAAAGTTGCTTGAATTAGTTCTATGAAAAGTCATATAAGTAGATGCAATATGTTTAAGAAATTTGATGAAAGAAAAACTTAGAAACTGTTAAGTGGTGATGATAGGGGAAATATGAGTGAGATTAGCTATGATCCAGAGATGTTTAAGAGGTCAGTTAACAAGATGATAGTAGTCAATGAACTGCCATTCTCTTTTGTTGAATCTGAAGGGTGGAAGAAGTTTTGCTTTGATGTGTTGCCTACGTACAATACCTTCTCTCGAAGGATTTGTGTTAGAGATGTTGCAGCAATGTATCTGGAAGAGAAATCGGGTTTGAAGGAATTATTTATAGGTCAAAACCAAAGTGTTTCTCTCGCCACATATATATGAGTGTCTACAACCACTTCATATAATTACATGGTGATCACTGGCCACTGGATTGATGCAAACTGGAAGATGCAGAAGAGGATTCTCTCTTTTAAAGTAATCACATACCATAAATAGGAGATAATATGTCAGCAACTGATTGATTTCTTAGATGAGTGGGGGATAGATAGGGTCTTTATTGTCATAGTTGACAATGCCAAGACAAATGATAAGGCTTTGAGACTTTTCAAAAGATCATTTAAGAATGAGAGATATTCAATCCTTAGTTGTAGATGGTGATTTTCTACATATGAGGTGTTGTGTTCACATTCTAAACTTGAGAGTTGGAGATGGTCTCAAAAGAGGTAGGCCTAATATAGGTGATATTTGGAATGCTTTTAAATATGTTAGAAGCAGTTTTAATAGATTGATGACATTCCAACTTAGGTGTGAACCAGGTAAGAAGGTTGGTAGAGGTAGTTGTTCCTTAGATTGTGTGACCAGGTGGAACACGACCTATCTGATGCTAACAGTTGCAATTAAGCATAGGATTCCATTTGAGATGATATTGATTGAAGATAAACTTTACTGTGACTACTTCTTATAAGAGGATGAGAAGACAAAGAGTAAAAGAGAAGGACCTCCAACACTATTAGATTGAGATGAGGTACATACTTTGGTAAAAATTCTTAAAGATCTTCTACCAGTGTACGCTGACATTCTCAGCTTCTGAATGTGCTTAATTTTGTCAACAAACTTGATAAATCTTATTTTGCCAATGCCAATTGTTTCAGTTATGGCTTCAGAAGATGGAGGTGAACCACCAGTTACTACAGCTGCTGCTGCAACTGCTACTGGAAA
>KE157515.1:0-13904 GCA_000411055.1 Leavenworthia alabamica
TTTTGGCTTTGAGTGAGGCGGTCGCTGTGTTCTTAAGCATAAGCACACTTTAGCTATTTAGGGTTTCTTTCAAGGGTATTAACGTAAATTGTGGATGTGGGAGTATCTGCAGGCCAAATGGCCCATTTGGGATCAGCAGAGTTTCAAGTTAACAATTTTTCGGTTAAACTCTGATTTGGATAAATTTGATTTATTTGCCTTGGTTTGATTTATAAACATCGGTTTGCTGATATTGTCAACCCGGTTTTGGAACAACCAAAAGGGGTTCGAGACAAAAAGCATAGACGTTGACATGTACAATAACAAAAGAGATGTATTTTACTTAAATGAGTTTTGTGAAACTTGTTAGGTGTACACACACATTGACTCGTAACTATACCATTTCCCTGAAAAACTGGTTCTGACCTAAACTGCCATATGTCCCTCTTGTTTGTGACGCCTTAAGTATGTTCTTCTCAGACAACAACACTGAGACACAATCCACCTATTGCAGAGATCAATTTGAAGTTAAGTAAGTATTTTAACAATAACGGTCAGTACTACCGGATTCACAGAGAATTATTACTATGAAGTTTAAGATCGTGTGACAGAGTAGGACAATTAGCAACTACATTGACAATTGAGAAACATTTAGCTATTATGTACAGAGACAATTCTTACTATGAGTCCCAAGCAGATATAATAGTTGTTGAGTTCTTGACCAGGGATCCTGCATTACCAGCTAAGAGCTTAAGTGTTCAGGACCTTCCTCTGCACCATCAAAGTGTTGAGACTATTTCAATCGTTGGAATGGTTAAAGATGAAACACTCACTAAAAATGAACTAGTCTTATTTATAAAGTTTAGCCAAATTTAGATTTGAAGACAGTCATCAGATATGTTAGGTGTAAGAGACCTTATCTATTAAGTAATAACATGAAAAGACAAGAAAATCATGATAAAACTAACACTTACAGCAGATTTGAAGTCAGGTTTTGACAAGTTACTGTGAGGTTTCTCATCAACAATTATCTATGGCCATTTCGTCACTATCCGTTCCAGCAACCTGAGATCCTCGTCTTTGGGAGCATGTGGATCAAGATTCCTCAGATCTTCAACAAACAATTTTGCCTCATCTTTCCTGTTTAGTTTGCAGTAACCATCGACAATAGAGTTGTAGGTGTTCTGGTTTGGTCTACAACCATGCTTGATCATGTACCTAACGACGCCGATGGCCTCCTCAAACATTGAGTCAGCCGCATAAGAACCAATAAAAGTATTATAGGTAATAACATCAGGTACAATCCCTGAATCCCTCATCTCTGAAAATATTCTAGAAGCATCTCTCATCCGAGTATTTCTACAATAGGCGTAAATAACTGTGTTGTATGATATGATATCAGGCTTGATCCCCTTAGCCAGTAGTTCCCTCAAGATGTCCTCTGATTTCCCAAAGTCCACGGACCGACTATGCATATACATGAGGCTATTGTAGGTTGCCATGCTTGGTGTGAAACCCCTTTCTTTCATGTAGTCCAAGACTTCGTTCGCCTTTGCCACCATCTGTCTTCTTCCATATATGGAAACCATGGAATTTAATGTGGTAATGTCTGGTGAAAACCCTCTTTCTTTGAGCTGAGAGAATGCACGTTCGGCCTCTGGCAAAAGATCACACTTACTACAAACCAAGACAAGGGTCTTCAAAAGCACAGCTCTAGGCTCAATAACTCCAGAATACACCTCTTCTGCTAGAGAATGCATCAGACCTAACTCCTTGCCATTTGCATATGCATGAAGTAGAGAGCAGTAAGTTAACTCATTCGGTTTGCACCGACCATCTTCCATCTCTGCAAGAACTTTCTCAGATTGTTCCCACATTCCTCCACGGGCCAAAGCTGCCAACACAGTATTATAGGTGGAAAGGTCAGGAGTGACCCCAGATTCAAGCATTCGCCTGTAAACAGTCATAGCTTGTTCAAACGAACCACAGCGGCTATACGCACTAATTAGGGTGTTGAAAGTTTCCCTTTCGGGTACGAACCCAGCTCTCTTCATTTCCTTGAATACACCCGATACTTCTGAATCCATCCCGTTTTGGCCAAAGACTGCTAATAGTGTATTCCAAGTGACAATGTCTGGAGAGAGACCGCACATGATGATCTCATCAAATATCTTCATCATGTCAGCAAACTTTCCCCTGTTACCATACATCTTTATAAACGCATTAAAAGTACAAATATTTGGTTTGCACCCAGCATTTCTCATCTCTTCAAAAATATTCATAGCAGATTCAACCTTCCCAGCCCTCTCAAACCCTGATAAAAGCGTTGTGTAAGTGAAAACATCAGGTTTCGTTCCCTTCTCGGCCATCTGATTCTTAAGTTCCATTGCTTCATCCAACATTCCATCCCGAGCATAAGCAGAGATCAAAGAGTTGTAAGTCACAATGCTTGGAGAAAACCCATTGAGCTCCATCTCATTCAAAACCTTCATAGCTTCCTTAGGCCGATGAGACTTTCCATAAACATCTAATAGCGCATTGTAAGTAACCTTATCATGACTAAACCCTGCAACCTTCATTTCTTCGAAAACCTGAGCAGCTTCCTGATGCAAAGATCCGCGTTTACAACAACTTATTAGCGTGTTGTAAGTATAAGCATCCGGATCAATCCCATCACTCTTCATCTTCTCAACGAGAGAAGTAATCTTATTCCAAGGAGTACCTATCTTCCCAAACACATTCAGGACAACATTATAAGTTATCAAAGTCGGTTTTAAACCTTCTTCATCCATCTTCTTGAACACATTAACAGCTTCCTTGTACCTTCCGCTATTAGCAAACGCTGATATCAACGAAGTATAAGAGTAGACATCAAGTGAAAACCCGTTTTCTTGCAAACCATTGAACAAATTAGCAGCTGAAGATACTCTGCCTTCTTTACCTAACATACTTATAACTATAGCAATAACAGAGTTATCCAACATTGATTTATAATCTTTTTGCTTCATAAACCAATCAAAAGCAAGCAGTGCCATATCTAATTTCTTATGGAATCCTAATCCTTTAAGAAGAGCTAGTAATTCCGTGGAGGTAGACTCTGGTTTATCCTTAAACGGTTCGAATAGCTCTGAGAGTAGAGCATCTAGTTGACCAGAATCGAAACCTGGTTCGATGAAGGAACGGAGAACTTGCTGACCTTGTGGAGAAAGACCATGGTAAGACCAAGGTTTCCCAAGGTTAGGGTCGCGTGACTTGCCAATTCGCGTTCGGTTACGGTTTTTAGAAGTGTGTGGGTTCACTGGATGCCTGGAATTAGGGTTTTGGTGAAAGAATACATCGTGGAGGAGAGGTTCTACAGGAGGAGGAGGTGGTGACGAAATAGATGTTGTAAGAAAAGGCGTTCGAGAGAGATGATGATTTTGGTCGTGTGGAAAGCTTTTTGAGGAAGGACTATAAGGAAGGAGGAGAGGCAAAGCTAGCTTGTCCGCCATTAGAGGTACTAGTAGACAGAACCAAGAGCAAGCTAGAGTAAGACGAAGAGAAACGAGGAGAAATGAATGGATATTTTTGCCAGATTTTTTTATTTAATTTTACTTTCGAAAAATACAGATTTTAATAGGGGTGGGCTAATTAAACCTCTTAAATTTGACCACGTGGCAAGTCCGGATCCAACAGGTTCTAAATTTTAAACGGATCTAAAGGGCTTATACACTTAAACGGGCCGGACGTTTAATCTAAAGGGGCTTACGAGATGTAGAGTTTTTAATGAGAAATCATTAAACCAATAACAAGAGATTTTAATACAATACAATGACAAAATGAGATTCTTTTGTTTTAATTGAATAACGAATCTAAAAAAATAAAATCTACATAACTCTATCTAAATTAACAAACCAATAACATCCCTAAGGTTTTTGGGAGCATGTGTTCTATATACATTTTGATTTTCTCGAGAAATCGATTAAATGTCAACTTGCATAGTTGCATTAAGTTGAGCATTCTGAATTTCACTGTAAAACATAAGTTTGCCTGAAACAAGATCAATAACAATCGAACTTTGTAGCCAAAGGCATCAAAATGCCTTATCGAAGATTCAAACTTGAAACTTACTTGGAACACCAAAGCTCTTTCTAAACTTGATGCTAAAGACTATATTTAATTCAGTTTACTAAACTAGAATCCGGGTTTTGGTAAAACAATTCTGATACATCAAAGATACTGCCAAGTTTGATAAAACCAAGTAAAAAGATTCACACCAGTCACTCAAGAATCAGCAAGTCATATTGGTCAATTATAATTACCTTATTATCTTAAAAGACAAAGTGAATCATCAAATCATAATGTTGATTAATCCTCGTCATCTGAGCTCGCATCATCGCTGCTGTAATCACTGCTATCATCATCCTCCAAAATGTCAAGCTGAACAGCTCGGACCTGTATGACATCAGGAGGTCTGTGAAGTCCCATAGGAGGAGGCCGCATTTGTTGCTGATCATCAGTTCTAGGTGCAGTGATTGACTCAAATGGCGGCAACACAACTGGATCTCCTGGTTTCCATCCAGGAGGTGGCAATGGCAAATCTTTAGGCAATTCCACTGGCATTCCTGGTTTCCATCCTGAAGGAACTGCGATATTAGGCGGAAGCAAGTTTTGAATTGCTGAAGAAAGATTCATAGATTCTGGTGGTGGTGGTGGCTCAATCAGTGCTTCAACCTTCTTCTCCATGTTTTCTACTGTTTTAGGTAAACCAATATCGAGATCAGCAAAGGTGTAGAGCTGAGAAGCTCTCATTTGTTCATCTTGTGGAGCTGGTGGCAATGCACCACGTAGAGGTGCTTGGCCGGCACCAAATTCCGGTGGAGCAAATGTGGTGTAGCTAATCTTGTGAGCGTATGCTAATATATCTTTTAGTTTTAGCTGAGAAGAAACAGTGGTGGTAACAGAGGATGATGACGAAGACTCATTTTCATCTTCTTCTTCTTTTAGAGTTTTGCTTCGTTTTGGTTTGCGATAATCGGAGTAGTCGTCGACGAGTATGTCAAGAACACGTTCTGCGTCCTTGAGTTTGTTGGCGAATGCGAGAAGAGATGAATCTTTGGATTTGATATCACGCGCGACCTTCTGCTTAGCGTCTTGTAGATCTAGGATCTCTTGAAGCTCTGTAACGGCTTCGAAGAGCTGAGTCTGGAGGGAATTGAATTGAGAGAGGATCTCCTTCGTGGATGTAGGATTAGGGTTTTCAAGCGGCGGAGGCGGTGGTAAGGAGTGCGAAGAGAGGAACGAAGGGAGAGAGCCACGGAAAGCGGAGAACCAGAGAGCGCGATTGGGAGAGACATCGAAGAGCTTAGACGATAAAACCGCCATCTGCTGGAGAAGAGCTTGAGCTCGCGGCAATGGAGGAAGGAGTGATAGCAAAGCAGAGGATGAAATAGCAGCTGAGGCTGATGAAGCAGCAGCTACGGTGGAGGAAGGGAGTAGAATAGAAGGTTGTTGGATCTGTTGGTGCTGAGATTGGGAAGATGAAGAAGAGGTTGGATGGCCATGACGACTTGGTGTTTGATTTTGTACGGAGGGAGACCCAGGACCTGTTAAACCTAATCTCGCCGGAGATTGTATGATCTGATGCTGTAGCATCCTCGCTGCTAGTGACCAATCCCTAATCGAAGGGGATTTATTACAAAGAACGAAGACAAACCCAAACTTATTAACCTTCACTGCACACCAGAAGGTTCTAAAAATACCATATAATATACTGGTTATCGTTAACCGGATTTTGAAGTTTAAAGGTTCGAGAGGCGACAAAACATGGATTTATTGCTTCATACACGATTCAGTACGAGTTATACAACAGCCATGTATATGAGTATATCCACTTATGATTTTGATAAACAACCCAAAAAAATTCCAATCAGGAAAAGGCAAAGAAACTACGAATTACAAAACACAACAAATAAATCACAATATGTAAAATACAGTTGGTAACGATTTTCTACACACACATTGTAAGAATATATATACCACCTTTGACCAAACTGGTTATGAACGAAACCCCTCTTGTTTGTAACACTTCCGTTATGTTCCCTTCAGACAACAACCGCAAACAGCATCTAAAACAATCCACCAAATGAAGAGAGATCAGATGGTCATCATATAACTCTTCAAGCTTCAATATAACTACGGTAAGATCTAATCTACCAAATCAATACGAAGGTTCACTACAGTGAAGTGTTTTATATTGCTGTCGCAGGGAGGTGGTATGAAACTACACTTACATGATTAGCTGATAGGTAATTGTTGCCAGCAAGAAGTCGACAAGAAGAAATCACTTGTTGAGTTCTTGACTAGGGATCCCCAACAGCTAAGAGTCTAAGTGTTCAGAACCTTCCTCTGCAACATAATCAGACTATTTCAAGGTTAGATTACATCTTTTACAAGAAATCAATCCACAAGTAAGCAATTGACGTGTGTATATATCACAAAGCACAACAATCCTCACTTAATCTTTGGTATTAACATATATAAAGTGAACAATATACTTATTTCTAACAGTTTAACCAAATTCAAACTTGAAAGCATGTAAGCCAACATATGTGTTAACAAACATGAAAAGATAAACAAAACACTTACAGCAGGTTCGAAGTCAGGGTTTGACAAGTTCACTGTGAGGTTTCTCATCAATAGCAGAACCTGAGATTAGTGAAAGGAAAATAAAATGAAAAATCACTAACAGCTAGGCTACAAATAGGTGCCAGGAACCTTAGAAAAAAAACTGAGCCAAGGTTGTAAAACCCATTATTTGTCACACACAGCATTTAACCTAAAGGCAAGAAAGCAAACTCCAACTCACTGTTTCGAAGTTTATAGGATCCATTTCCTTAAGCTTTTTCATGCGGCCTTTGCTGTCAGGATCAAAGACACTCCCAATGAAGTTATAAACTTCAGCAAAATCAGGAAGACCTGCAAAACAACTATTAGAACAGTCTCCACAATAAAATAAAACTCTGAAATAGTTCTGGAATTGTTCAGGGTAATTAATTACCATGCATTGTGGGAGATTGATCTGCTGGACTTAACTCCTTGGAATCTGATAGTGTTCTGCTTGAGCTTCCTATAACAGATGCTGAATGACTACTCTCACTCGTTACATCATTTGATCCAAAAAGAGTACCCAGTTCATCTTCAGGTGGAATAACCCCAGTTACAGCTATGTTAAGCAATGAAGAGCTCTCATCCCATGTATTATTATATCCAGGTCCAATATTAATTTGACTAGGAAAGGGCATGGAAACATGAAGCGACATTTGAGCTGCAAAATAGATTTTAGAACTCATAATTCAATACATGTTATTACTTCATCCCTCAAGCTAAATTAAAAAAGAGCAATCAAACCATTCTTAGAAGCCTTTTGAGGATAAGGATGAGCAGCTTTGCGTTTAGGCCTAGGAGGTGGTACATGTGCTAAAGTTCCATTTTTCTGAACCTTTAAAAAGTATTTTTGGGCATGGCTCCTTATCTACAGTTAGTAAAATCAAATAAGATTTGAGTATTGTTTAAACATGCCCTAAGTTAAAATCCATAGCAGCCAGATGATATTCAAACCTGAATAACAGTCTTTGATCCAACAAAATCTTCTATTTTTTTCCAGTCACGATCAAACCTAATAATTGATACAACAAAATTGCTAAGGCGACTCAGCAACAAAAGTATGACTCAGAACATAACTTTGTGATAATAGAGGTAGTAATTTTACAATTGGAGAGCTTCAAGAAACTTATCGTGCTCTCCTTCAGTCCAACTCTCTCTAGACTTGGTGATTGTATAAGCTTTCCTCACCTTCTTCTCCGGGGCTTCCATCGTCTCTGTACCATCTGTAGATGTTTCTGCCGGTCGTACTTCCGGATCTATCGACAGCGACGAGGTCATCGAATTTTTGAAGATAGCGATCTATTGGTTTAGAGAGATAAGTGAACAGAGCAATGATAAAGAGAGAGAAATTAAGATAGCCTCCACCACATGGCGGGCATAGAGTTGGTGTAAATATATGTGGTGACGGTTCACTTCGGCCATCCGTTTTTTTCATTTTTTTTGTTTTTTATATTTTTACATTTGATGTGTGAGTTTCAAACTAATCACTTTTATTAGGAGCCTTACAATTTCATTTAATTATTAATTAATGTCTATGTTTTTCCGATTATTTCTTAAAAATACTTTAAGGAGAAGACAGAAGAAGAACAGATTAGGCTTAATTGCAAATAGACCAAATTATTAACTGTCAACTTTTCTCGATTAGTAAAAAAAAATGTCATCAACCTACGAAATCAGATAAGAAACAAACCGGTATATGATAACACCACAAACCGGTCCGGTTTGGAAATTGTAAGAATAGCCTTTCAAATCCAATCCAGATTTTACAGGCGGATAAAATAAATAGAAGAAATAACTTCCCAATGATGATGATCACAACCGTTGGCGAGGAATGAGAGACCTTGTCATCGTCTTTGGCTCCTCCTCCGCCATTGCTAATCCTCACTACCACCACCATCTTCGCTGTTACGCCACCGCACCAGACCCTAACCGGAAAACTAAATCCAATTCTTCTCTTACGAAGATACTCCCGTCACTGCCACAACAACACTCACCCTCTCCTGCTCCAGTTTCCGCGGCTCATTCTCTCTCTAGCCACTTCTCTAATGTCGTAAGATGGACTCCTGATGGTTCCGTGGAGTATTACGCTGATTTCGCCTCGAAGCTCGCAGAGGATGGTCGAATTGAGGACGTCGTTCTCATCGCTGAGACCTTGGCTGCACAGTCCGGAGCCAACGTGGCACGTTTCGCTTCTATGGTTGATTCTGATCTCTTGTCGAAAGGGATTTCGCTGAATCTTCGACAAGGAAAGGTTGAGAGCGTAGTCTACACTTTGAATAGACTTGAGAAGGTAGGGATTGCTCCATTAGACCTCGTTGATAATTCGTCTGTGAAATTAATGAGGAAACAGTTTCGTGCAATGGCTAACTCTGTACAAGTGGAGAAAGCTATTGACCTAATGGAGTTACTTGCGGGTAACAATCTAATGAAGAAAGCTATTAACTCTGATACACCAGACTTTGAACCACTTGACTTTACTGGCTACTTCTTATTTCAGGTTTCAGATTCAAAATCAAAGATCTTGTGGACCCGTTTGATGTGGTAAAGATTTGTGTTGATATTTCCAATCCCCAGTTAGCTATTAGGTAAGGCTTGTGTCTTCTACCACATAATAATTCAGTTGTTTAACGCTTCTGGTAGTAAGAATGTAACCATAAGAATGTGAATTTTGTGTGCTGATGATTTGATGAATTTGCAATGCAGATATGCATGTCTTTTGCCGCATACAGAGATATTGCTTTGTAGAATTATTCATGGATTCGGAAAGAAAGGAGATATGGTCTCTGTTATGACAGCATATGAAGCCTGCAAACAGATTTTAGATACTCCTAACATGTATATATATCGCACTATGATTGATGTTTGTGGCCTTTGTGGTGATTATGTTAAATCGAGGTACATATATGAGGTAATTCCCTGATTATACTGGATGCTTTGCATAGTAAGTACCCTTAAAAGTGATCATTAAGTTCACTTTTTTTGCCATCTTGCATTTGAGATTTGTAGTTAATTCAAAATTTTGTGGCAGGATCTTCTTGAAGAAAAAATTAAGCCAAATATTTATGTTATGAACAGCCTAATGAATGTTAATTCCCATGATCTTGCGTATACATTACAAGTATACAAGAATATGCAGGTATGTTTTTCTTTCTATCTCTTGATAACACAATGTAGAATTTATATTGAATATTATGAGTGTGTTAACTGTCTAGATAGTAGTTCAGATTTAGGAATGGATATTGATTGACCTTGAAACTCTGTCCTGGGCAGAAACTTGATGTTACAGCTGACATGACATCGTACAACATACTATTGAAAACATGTTGCCTGGCTGGACGGGTTGATCTCGCCCAGGACATATACAAAGAAGCAAAGCGAATGGAATCTTCCGGACTGTTGAAGTTGGACGCCTTTACATATTGTACTATTATAAAGGTAAAATGTTGGCATGTCTGGAAAACTAAGCCTGTCATTATTATTATGAGTTTTAATCCCTTGATTCTCTAAATAATTCCTCTTGATCAGGTTTTTGCAGATGCAAAGATGTGGAAATGGGCACTCAAAGTCAAAGATGATATGAAATATGTTGGTGTAACCCCAAATACTCATACATGGTCGTCGTTAATCAGCGCTTGTGCCAATGCAGGTTTAGTAGAGCAAGCAAATCAGCTATTTGAAGAAATGCTTGCGTCTGGTTGTGAGCCTAATTCTCAGTGTTTCAACATCCTTCTGCATGCTTGTGTTGAAGCTTGTCAGTATGACCGAGCTTTTCGTCTTTTTCAATCTTGGAAAGGAAGCTCAGTTAATGAAGCCTTACGTGCAGATGATAAATTGAAAAATCATAGTCCTGAGTCTCTGTTGAATAGCAATTCTACGTCACCTTATATCCAAGCGTCTAATAGATTTTTCTTCAAGCCAACAACTGCTACATATAATATACTATTGAAAGCCTGTGGTACTGATTACTATCGAGGAAAAGAATTGATGGATGAGATGAAGAGCCTAGGTCTTGCACCTAATCAAATAACATGGTCGACTTTGATTGATATGTGTGGAAATTCAGGAGATGTAGAAGGTGCTGTACGGGTGAGTCAACTCTTCTTTTTATTTTCGAAACTATATTTTTTTGTCTCTTTCGTAAAACATATACTAAATGACATTAAGGTGATCATACTTCTCCTGCTTCAGTTTGTAAGCTTTCCAATACGCATAAATACGATAAGCTCCCTAATAGTCATTCTTCTCTCCAGCACAGATTTTGAGAACTATGCATTTGGCTGGAACCAGACCTGATGTTATTGCCTACACAACAGCTATCAAGGTGACTCTCTCTCTTGGTGGTGCCACCATTTCTGCCTTGTTCTTAATTATTGTTCACCTCAAGGATGTGAAGACTCAATCCTTATTATCTTGCAGATTTGCGCGGAAAATAAAAGTTTGAAGTTGGCATTTTCTTTGTTTGAAGAGATGAGGAGATATCAGATAAAGCCAAACTGGGTAATTTTCCTGGGCGAATGCATTGTTGCTTTTTGTCCTGAAACTTTTAAGAATAGTCAAGTAATTTCAGCATTTCTCAGTCCAGAAAGTTTTTTTCAGGTGACTTATAATACGCTTCTTAAAGCACGAAGCAAATATGGTTCTTTACTTGAAGTACGGCAATGCTTAGCTATCTATCAGGACATGCGAAAATCAGGGTATGTGCAACCAAGTTTAATGGTTCCGCATCTTTAGGCAAGTGACGTAGGCATCCCTCTTTATTCTCAACTCATAAGCAAAACCACTGCAGGTACAAACCTAATGATCACTTTCTCAAGGAACTTATCGAGGAGTGGTGCGAAGGAGTCATACAGGAAAACAGTCAGAGTCAAGATCAAATAAGCGATCATGTAGGAGATGAAAAAGTAGCGGAGAGACCTGTAAGTCTGCTCATTGAAAAAGTAGCTACACATTTGCAAGAGAGAACTGCTGGAAACTTTGCGATTGATCTTCAAGGACTTACCAAGGTAAGCTAGTTGCAAGCAATGAGACGGTGAAGTATTTCATGCGTTATTATAATCCTATCAATTCAGCTTCTTAGCACATGCCCATGTCAAATTTTCATATCCATTTTACAGGTTGAAGCTCGACTTGTTGTTTTAGCAGTGTTGCGCATGATAAAGGAAGACTACATGCGAGGTAAGATTCGATGCACCGAAACATACATATCCTCTCTCTTACATGTGTTTCGACTTTTATGCTAATAGAGACTAAACACACAGTTGTAAATAATTCCCTATGCAGGTGACATTGTAATAGATGATGTGTTGATCATCCTAGGAACCAGTGAAGCAAATTCCGATTCAAGAAAGCAAGAGATTGCTGTAAAAGAAGTGCTAGTAAAGCTTCTAAAAGATGAATTATCTCTTGTGGTTCTTCCTGCTGGACGAAGAGCTATCAAAAAGGATCTACACTATGTGGATGATGCAAACCAATATCTACAGAATACGTCAGAAAACACTAAGTCGATTGTTGATATATCATCATCGAGGAGACCTGCGATTCTGGAGAGATTGATGGTGACAAAAGCATCTGTGTATCAATGGCTTCAGCGCAAAAAGTAGCTGCTCCTGACTGGTACATTACTAATCAATCGTCATTGTGTTTTATGCTAATTTATCTCGATGCCCATATTGTATACCTTCTTCTTAATAAACAAATGAGTTTTATCTTTCCTTCTGTATCTAAAGATTAATCAGCTTACAGCAATCTCCCCAGTTCTGTGTTGATTCAAATCATAAATTAAAATCCAATCTATATCTTTTGCAATAATTCACATGCTATGAAACAGGCAATTATATGATCATAAACTTGAAATTTGTAGCATACACACTTGTTGGTCTCTCTAATTGAATAGGAAGACAGTAACATGAAGATCAGAGCCAATCCTGCTGCTGCAGTTTCAGGGGCAAGTAAACTTCTGATAGATACTGGAAACCAAAGGAGCTCAACGCCTGAATCTCAGCCTTCTGTTTTGTTTTCACCATTAGGTTAAGTTCCTCGACCCACCCGGGATTTTTCTTCACGAAATCCTCCTCTAGCATATCCTTCCCAGTCTTAATATCCTGCTCAGTCATTGGCAACCTACACTGTTCAGGTATCTTATACTTGTCCAAATCACTTGGCCTGATTCCAAGCCATTTAATATCAGGTGTAGTCAAGTTTGCACTATCGTAAGACATGTTCTTTGATCCGCATCCATACACAGACAAGATCTTCAACCCGTAAGGATCACTATCCACCAAGGCAAGTACCGGAAGCTTAAGCTCCATTTTCATTTTCCTCAGGAAGAGTCGTGTGGCTACATCAGGCTGGCCTTTTGCAGTCACGATAATACAGGGGAACCGGTTATAGAATCTGTCTTCTGCTAACCTTATGTAAGCTGCATCTTTTTCAACTAAGAGTATGAACATAGCATCACTCTGCATATCTCCAACCCGGTCGATGTTTGGTGGAATGGCTTTCCCACCCATTCCCATCTTTGTGCAATCTATCATATCTCCATTATCACTGAATATGAGCCTTCCCACCACCACACCTTTCTCTGCTGCAATTACATTGAGGCTTGACCTTGTACAACCGAGCATACACGAGACATCATCCAACACAGAATCACTCTGTGTCTGGTCCTGAAATTCAGTAAAGGTAGTAAATTGGTTTTAAAAAACTTTAAAAATCGAAACTTCTTTGCTCAACTACTCAGAACTTTCGCTTTCTAAAGCCTTTACTAGCTCAAACCAAGAATCATGTATATGTTCCAAAGGGTTTACAAGAGCTGGATCTACACAGAGACCAGCATTATATATTCTATGAGGACAAAGTATCATTCTAAAAGCAAGGACATTTACCTGGAAAAGCTTAACGTCGGTGTAGAAGAGATCACGCTTGGTGACGTGAATGTTCCTGAGGCAGAGCTGGTGGACAAGGGCGAGGATGCGAGTGGTGATGGTGGTTTTCCTGACAGAAGAAACGGAGGCAAATGGACGGAGGGTTGATTTGTCTTTTAGCACTATACGGTCTAGCTCTGGGACATAGAGCTGATTCGAGGCAACGCGTGAAGGTACACTGAAGGAGAAGCCATCACCGGCAAGAATGGAACGGGCGATCTGGACTATGACGGACTCTATAGCTGTCTGCACGGAGGAGAGGGAGAGATCTGCTACTTCACGGCAGCTAGATGAGAGAGAGAGGTCTGCTAGGGTTAGTGGTTTCGATGAAGACGAGGAGGAGGAAGCACCGCCGGC
>KE157515.1:26970-57488 GCA_000411055.1 Leavenworthia alabamica
TTCATCCTGAATGATCATAGTGTAAGGGGACCTCACCTGCGTGTGAGAGTAATGGTGGTTTTTGTTCTTACTAGTGCAGGGCTGAGTTAAGCAGAGAAGGCTTAATGTTGGCTAGCTAGTGTTTTACTTTTGTGAACAGATCTTACACAGTTGATAAATAAGAGTCATTCAGAGATTTGAGTATTAAGCTTTCATTACTGGGTTTTTTGGTATTATTGTTCCACTGTTTTACAGGAGAAGAAGTGAAGGAGGTTACCGGATCATTTGTGACAGAGTTTTATAGCTTAAAACTTAACATCTTGTTAATCTTATTGGTTATTGTGCTGATGGTGATCAAAGGCTTCTGGTGTATGAGTACATGCCTCTAGGTTCACTGGAAGATCATCTGCATGGTATGCTCTTCTAACATCACATGCCTATGAATACATTTGGATGATCTGATCATGTAGACGAAAAATGTTTAAATTTCTATCTGTTGATTCTTTTTCTGCAGACATTTCACCTGGTAAGCAGCCACTTGACTGGAACACCAGAATGAAAATAGCTGCAGGTGCTGCAAAAGGGTTGGAGTATCTACATGACAAAACCATGCCTCCAGTTATTTATCGGGATTTGAAATGCTCCAATATTTTGCTCGGCAATGACTACTTTCCGAAGCTATCTGACTTCGGTTTGGCTAAACTTGGCCCAGTGGGTGATAACTCTCATGTGTCGACTCGGGTTATGGGAACATATGGATACTGTGCTCCCGAGTATGCAATGACAGGCCAACTAACACTCAAATCAGATGTTTACAGTTTTGGAGTTGTTCTTTTAGAGATTATAACTGGTAGGAAAGCTATAGACAGTTCAAGATCTACTGGAGAACAGAATCTAGTTGCATGGGTAAGATACAAATGAATAGTTACTTTGTTTCCTCTATAGATTCTTCATTCTAATTGTATTCTATTGAAATGCTTTGTATCAGTCAAGGCCTTTGTTTAAAGACAGGAGGAAATTCTCTCAAATGGCTGATCCAATGCTTCAGTGTCAATACCCTCCACGAGGATTGTACCAAGCACTAGCTGTAGCGGCAATGTGTGTTCAAGAGCAGCCAAATCTAAGACCTCTCATTGCTGATGTTGTCACTGCACTCTCTTACCTTGCCTCTCAAAAGTTTGATCCTATGGCTCAGCCAGTCCAAGGCTCCCTTTTCGCTCCCGGGACTCCACCCAGATCAAAGAGGGTCTGAGAACAATCCCTTAGAGCCTTAGTGCCATGTAAGTTATTTACCTTAAACCGATTCCGAGCTCTCTTTTTTTGGGTAGGGATTATTTCCGAACATGTGAAAGTAGAGCTGCTTGTAGATATGTTCGACAGTGTAAGATATGTGTGAGAAGCGAGAGATTCATATAGAAGCCTGTTTATAATGTTGTTATAAGTGATGTTGTTTAATATAAACGGTAATGTTTCACTTGCTTTAAAATGGGACAACACCTTATTATAGTACACATCTTATTGTTACTGCATTTATAAATACACATCTTATTGCATCAAGTCTTTCTTAATATATAAAATCATATGTTCGTATCATGTGGTTTGGTCTGGTACTCTTTGCTTCTTAGTGCTTCCTTACTGCAAGAATGTTATGGGGAAAAAACTTCAGATTTGGTATAGACCATTCACCAGGAAAGTATTTAGCAACATAGACGATCAGATACTAGTTAAAAGGCATGGAGCTTCTAATCAGATATTAAAAGGCATCTTATTACCATATACTTTTTCTTGAAAATCTCCACAACTTCCTTGGGATCGATCTTGGTTTGTGCAAAGGCATCAATCTTGTTCATTTCCTGCAAACATAACATTGATGGGTTTAGTACCATGTGGTCCATCCTTAATGAAGATTAGAATAATCTTTTGTATCTTAATGGAAGTTAGTCGATATATACCTCGATCCATGTCGAGAGTTTGGGACGTTCTGCAGTAATGTCACACTTGTATACTTCATTGAATATGATATGAAACATATCAACGAATGTAATATATGCAATATCGACCTGCAAATAAACAAAGAATTCAAACAAAAGGAGAAACATAAGATCTCATACAAAGGCCAAAGAGGCTTTTTTTTACCAAGCTAATCTGACCGAGGAAGAATGGTCCATCATCGAACTTGTACAGAGCATTTTCCAGATAATCTAACACAGGTGCTGCATCAAGAAAATGAATCTTCCAGTCATATCATGTTTGCTATAACACCCCCGAAAGGCCGAAACTTTAAAGAGTTTAGAGTCTCACTCACCAGTGTCTGTAAAAGGATCTCCTTTGAATGAAGCAAACATAGTTTTAAAGAATGTATCAGTGTATAGCAACAACTCGTCTCCAAACTCTCTTTTTGCATGATCCTGTTGGTAACACCAGAATTGGACTCAGATGATAAAGAAGGGAGATAAAATCTGCTATGGTATGGTGTCATTACCTCAGGGTAAAGTGAAGGCCCCTCAAAAGTGTTATCAATATATTTGATCAAATCAAGACTCTCTCCAATAACTTTTCCATTGTGCTCAAGCGCTGGCACCTGCAAAACATAATGACAACATTCCACTATTGACAATAGAAATTTATAACCAAAATTTGAGAAGTGAAATTGAAATGTAACATATGAATTCATGAAGCTTTTAACCTTATTCTCTGGGTATACTTTCTCTTTGTACCAATCAGGCCTATTCCCAAGATCCAAAGGAACAAGTTTAATCTTTTCTTGAAGACCCTACAATCCCAAGGAACCAAATCTTGTTTAATACTCAATATCATTACTTATAAAATAATGTAAACATTGGCTATTAACAGTGATGCTATGACATATAAAGTTTAAGTTAACTAAAATCTACAAGATAACCAAGAGAAAGTTTTGGTAAACAAAAATGTTGTTGAAAGTGAAGACTTAAACCTTGAAGTTTCTGGTGATCCAAACTCGTTGAGCAAATGGGCAAACATAGCTTGTGTACAATCTTTGATCGTTGATTAGGTAAAATACAAAAAGCAACCAGAGGTTAAGATTAGAGAAACCCAAGAAAGTACATTTACTAAAGACAAAAACATAAAAAGGGAATGAAGATTTAACCTTGTGGTTCCGTCAAATAGAGCTGGTGGATCAGATGAAGCATCGAGCGGAGCTGGACGATCTTCTACAACACTATATATCTCAAAAGGATCAAGGGACAACCATAACTCAATAAATTTCAAAAACTCAAAAATCAAAATTCGATCAAACTCATTAAAAAAAAAATTTGATTTTTGTGATAAGAACAAAAATCTTACACAGAGGAAGCCATGGACGATGTGATATTACGGAGTCGTAATGATCATGCAACCAAAACAAGACAAGGTTAATAATGAAGCGTTACTTTTTCTTGTGTCTCTATCTAATAACAATTGTCAATGTTATCGTCTGTGAAGCCACGTGATAATACTTGATATCACATATTGGGCCGTTATTGATACAATTGAGTAAGTAAGTAAAGCCCATTAGTTTTAGTTTTCAACCATAACTGATCCCATTATAGTTGGGCCTAAATGGACCGTAATAAACAAAATAAGAAACCAAGCTCATTTTATTATGGACATTGTATATTAATCCCAACACAAGACACATCTTGATTTAAGTTAAATAATAACCAAATCTTTCTTATTATCAAATTACGATTACGATCACAAATCCAGAAATTTATCACAATCTCAAATAGCAATCTTTATTCTTCACAAGCTTACGACTCGGTCCGTGTCTTTTACTGCAAAAGAAAAACCAGAATCGGTTAATTTGGTTATAGAACATAAACCGGAATTAAGCAAGACAATGGCTAAACCGACCATTAAAGAAAACACGTTTTGATTCCTTAATTTTTAAAACGCGATTTTGGTAAAGTTGAGATTTAGAAACTCTTACCATGAACTTCTTGAAATAATTAATGACATATTCCGAATCGGCTTTAGTCTGTGTACATGCAACCATCTTATTCATTTCCTACACATTATATTACATTGAGGTTAATGCAAGCAATCAACTAACTAAATCATATAAAAGCCTCAATTACCTTGATCCAAGCAGCTAGTTTTGGACGTCCGATTATAATTTCGTATTTAAAAACTTCATCGAGAAAGACTTGAAATCGTTCGATAAATGGGACATATGCAATATCAACCTTGAACAGTAAGAAAATAGATGCGTTTTTTTAACCATGGTAAAAAAAAAGTTATTCATTCACACTACAATTAAAAGGGGTTTTAATACCAAACTAAGTTCGCCGAGGAAGAAGGGACCATCATCAAACTTCTGCAAAGCATTTTCCACGTGGTCAAAGACCGATGCTGCGTCAAACAAAACACACACACAAGTTTCAGCTCCTACTTATGTATTAAGTCATTTTATTAGAAAAAATATAAATTGAGTGAGTCCACATGAGAATCAACGTTACCCGTTTCTTTAACCGGGTCACCTTTAAAAGAGCCAAACACGGTTTTAATAAATGTTGCATCAACATATTTCAACAAGTCTTCACCAAACTCTCTTTTTGATAAATCCTATAACCACAAATAAAATAAAATCCCATTGAGAGATTATTAATAAATAACACGACAAGAACAAGCTTATATAACATCCGAACAAGGTCTTCTTACCTCAGGGTAAAGTGAAGGTTGCTCATCGAAATTGCTGTCGACATATTTGATTAAATCAAGACTCTCCCCTATGATTTTTCCATTATGTTCAAGTGCAGGAACCTATAAGGATTCAAATATTGGTCAATTAAAAATCAAATATACATTTTAATAGCTGAGGTTTTTTTGCTTACTTTGTTAGCAAGATTTACTTTCTCCTTATACCAAGCTGGCCTATTAGAAAGGTTTATAGGAACCAATTTGATCTTCTCTTGCAGACCCTAAAAATCCCCAACAGTTAAACAAATAAACCAATATATAATATTGTTTTTAAAATTTCGTGTCAATCTCAAGTTACATACAAATAAAGAGAAAAAAAACACAAGTACCTTGAGGTTTCTTGTAATCCAAACACGTTGTGCAAATGGGCAGGTGTAGCTTATGTACAACCTTTTTTATTGACAAAACAAAGTTAATTTAATACATGAAAAGCTCGTATTTGAATCATGATGTAGTTACTTAAAATAAACAAGGTAAAACCTGGTTGTTCCGTCGAACAGAGCAGGTGGATCGGAGGTAGCATCCAGCGGAACTTGACGATCTTCTATAAAAGTTTTTCTTCATAACGAAATAAAAACCAGGTTTAACATGATAAGTTTACTTTGTAATAATCCAGTAAACTCAAAGTTTAAAAAAAAAAACTTACTGTGGAGATAGAGCCATGGAGACTGGAGGGGATCGATAAGAATATTTTAGTTAGGGGATTACAGAGATACTGAGAATTATGGATCATACACATAAAGCCACGTATATATATACTCATTGGAAATTAAAAAGAGGTTTGGTTCATGCTTCTTGGACCAACAGTGACAATCAATAGAAAAATGTAACACGTCAGCTCTTTATTATTTTATTATTATTGAGGTATTAAGAATATCTCAGTTGCTTTTCATGCCTATACACCCAGTCACTAATAATTTTTTTCCTAATATGGAATAAAACTGAATTTTTTTCTTTCCGAACAGTTATCTAGTTTTATATCTGAAAACTTTTCTAAGCATGTCATTGATATTTCAAAAGAACATGAGACTTAGATATAGAAGAACAGATCAAATCCGAGATTGGATATCACCGCACCGGAGACTAAAACTAAACGACACAAATATTGTCGTCAAAGTCAAAAACGTTGTCGTTTTATCTGTATTTTTATCGGACTATTTAGATCCGAACCGGATATTAAAAGAAGTTTTGAATTAGACGATAATACCCTCGATCGTGTGTGACTATTAGGTCGGACTATAGATATCGGATCCAGTCCATAAGAAGTTAAGAACAAAGTTTTAATCTGACGATATTACCCCTGTTGTTCGAGGCACTGCTTAAATTCCCCCGATAACAAGAAAAATCTTACGAATCTCTTTCTCTCCCAAAGTCTCTTATATCGAACGAAACATTGAATCCATGGCGAACAACGGAGATAAGGTCACGCCTACGGTGGTTAATGGTGGAGGACTTTCGACTGTTGGAAACCCTAAGAAAATCGTAGACCTCAACACTACGGAGCCAGATGACATTCTCGACGGAGATGTAAAGGGATTTTCAGATTCTGGTGACAATAATGTTGAAACTGACTCTAAGGCTCTTGGATCGCCGTCTCCGGTTGATAATATTCAAAAGAAGATTCGACGTGCTGAGAGGTTTGGAGTTTCTGTGAAGCTAACTGAAGAAGAGAAGCGCAATTCTCGTGCTGAGAGGTAAGAAAAATCGTTTCCTTTGACTTTTGTTCGCTGACTTTTAGGTTTAATCCTTGATTTTTGTCGCATTTAGGGATTTTCAAAAATTAGGGTTTCTGAATCGATTTTCTTTGAAACAATTGAATTTTTTATTTGTGTAAGTCGGCGTTGAAGGATTGTTATTTGCTATGGTTACATATTATCTAACCTCTGCCGGCGAGATTGAAATGTGTATCACTCTTGATGCAGGTTTGGTGCTGTTGCAGCGGTGAATGACTCAGAAGGAACGAAGAAAGGAGAGGAACTGAAGCGAAAGGCTAGAGCTGATAGGTTTGTTTGGTCGTGTTTACTTTTTGCTTGATGTAGTTTATTGCTTGTAAGTTTGGTTGTAAAGAAAACTGTCATTTTATATTTTCAAATAGATTTGGGGTTCCAGCAGCAACTTCTACCACTGTTAACACTGAGGAAGAGGCAAAGAAGAAAGCTAGGCTTGCCCGTTTTGGGAAAGATACTAAAGTCGATTCGGCTGAAGAAGATAAGCGCAAAGCTAGAGCCTTAAGGTACTTTTTTCGAGCAACTTAAATTATGAGTGCCCCTGAGGATTGAAATGGTGTAATTAACTTTGTCATTTGTGAATCACCCATTATTAGGTTTTCAAAATCTGCTTCCAGTTCACCTTCAGATTTACCTGGGAAGCAAAATATCAGCAAGGTAAACTGTCTTTAACTTCTGTTGTTTCTCCCATCTATTTGAATGAGAGGGTTACTAGAAAGCTAATGGTATCTTTGCTTTAACTATTTGTTTCATTAGGAGGCAGCTGTTCCAGGAAACGCTGCCTAACCTGAATAAAGTTTCATTTGTGTTTGTAGTTAGGTGAGTTTCTCTAAATAATTCTGATTGTGTTGCAATGTTTTATTGGTGCCTGGTTTCTTTCTAGTATGTGACTTCAAATTTTTGATTTTGCCAGGTAGTGTAGTAGCGTTTTATGATTCCCTCTCTGGCTGCTTGATTCTCTCTTTATTTCTGCATTAGAAGTCCCGGTGTGTAGTATCTTCAGTAAGCTCAAAGTTCGGTCATGAAGCAAGGTTTTTCAGTTATTCAATGATTCTCTCAGATGGATGGAAGCTAAGCTGTCGCCAGATGAGATTTTGAGAAACCAATAAGTAACCTATAGTTCGTGATTGTCTTAGAAAGTGCAATTATCACTGTGGTAGGAACTAGGAATTCTGAAGTGGCTGGTATTGATGTTTTCCATGTTGCAGGTGCTTAAAGTGGTAAGTATAATTGAGTAATGCCTATATTTCGTTAAACTATTTGGGAATGTGGATGGTCCTTTTAACTCTGCATGTTCGTATCAAGCACAGACAGCAACAATAGATCATTTGTAATGCATGCAGTAAACTATTTAGAGAAAGAGATTTTTTAACTGTTTGAAAGGTATTGTTCTATAAGCTGGTTAGAAATTAGAAGTGTTGATTATTACTTTTGAGTTGTGCTGATGCGTTTTCTATCAAAGTAAGTAATATTTCATCTTAGTCGTGGTTACTAAAGTAAGCTGGTTTAGTTCTGTGCTTGATTGCGAATATTGCATGTCAAATGGATCCCATAAACTTTGGTTGCTTATTTTCATATGACCTCTCAAGCCGCTACTTCAGAATTTCCTAGTCATGTAAGAGATCATTAGAACTATAGAAAGGTACTTGTTGGTTTCCATTTCTCTGGTCACCCTGGCAATTGAAGAAAAGAGACCTCAGGTTCTGAACCTCTGCTCGTGGGACTGGGACTTTACTTGCTTTCTGATACTATATCTCTTTGTTTCTTTGTTTCTGTAATTGATTTTAGATACAAGTTTGTTGACTTTGAATCAAGGGCCAGAAAACTTTTATGAAGGGAATGTAATTTCTAGTTTTTTATTTTGGTGTTGTGCTTATTGATACCTGTTTTGCAAATGTGCTAATTTACTTTATAAATTACTAGCATTGACATTGATATGCAAGTACCCTCGTGTACAATTTGTATAAAGGAGGGGTACATGAGCATTTATAAAGAGAATATTTTGATCTCATAGTTTTAGTACTGTTCTAGCTATACTAATATTGGTTCTTGCTCATTGGCCCATTGTATTTTGTTGTGATAACTGGTCATGATGTTGAATGCATTGGGTAGCAGCCACCTCTAATTGATAGAGGAGAAGCCCAAACATTTGTTTCGAGCGTTTGAGGCTTGAGATAGATAACTATAACGGTTATGTCGTCATGGAAGTGCCTTCTAACACCTGGATTGATATCTTTCAGGTCTGAGTATCTCATCTCTCTTTTCTTTGCTGCTTCCTTCAATGCAGCTTTGAGTAGTCTCCTTCCTATTCCCTGTGAATGTGAAGTTATCAATACATTAGTCTTGATCTCAAATTGTGCAACAGACAGAGATATTGCCATTTGTAGGCATTGAACTTACTTGGCGTGGAGAGTTATGTACAATATCAACAGCTTCCTGGTTGCTAAGATGCTCCCAAAGCCCATCTGAAGCAAGAATCATAAACTCGTCTAGTTGCTTAAGCCTGGTAACCGTGACTGATGGATCTGCGCTAAGGATTGGCTTGGTGAAATGTTCTGGTAGTCTGAATTTAGGCAGCAATGGTTCTCTGTTGAACTCTGCTCTTTTCAGGTATGCATCACCTATGGATCTAGTGACCTGGTTAAAGGTCATAACACATTTGCTTTTCAGTTTTTTTTCCCATAAGCTTTTGTATATATGTCATAAGAAACTAAACTAATGCGTTTGTTTTACCTGAATGACGCCTTTCACACGCCACATTTGGTGCTTCATCACAAGAATGGTGGGATCATTAGGATGCATTGACCACAGCTCTTTCCTAGCGGATTCTACATTGGCATTGTGCTCTACTGATAACTGAATAGCTCTCACTCCACCACCACCTCTCTCAGATCTGCCTAACACAGCCCTTGAATCTCCTGCGTTTGCAATATACACCAATCCGTTGCATATCACTCCTACCAAGCAACATGAACCCACTGATGCCAGCTGTGGGTTCGTCCTCCATTGATTCCTCACTACGTTGAGAAAATCTTCGTCTGTCTCTGCAAATGCATTCTTGATCACATGCTCTGAAATCTCCATACCCTCAGATGCATACTCTGTACATGTGAAGCATGAGTGTTAGTGCATCTGGCAAGTTCAAGAATGAAGGAAATAAAATAATAGAATGAAAAAGGTGGTGGTGTGTCTTACTCTTTAAGTTGGGGAAGATGTTGTCTGCAATGAATCTGGAAGCCTCTGGACCTCCATGTCCATCATAAACTCCAACAAACGTGCCTTGAACTGTTGGATTATTGAATGTCAATGGCCCTGATTCAATCTGGCAATGATCCTCCATCTCATTGTTGGCTTGAATCATTGCCATAGAAAACTCTCCAAAAGCATGAAGACCAAGATCATTATACCATGTTAAACCATCAATCTTAGTGGGACTTAACTTACTTCTCTCGCTACCAGTACCTATTCTCCAACAGGGTTTAACCATTTTTCCAATGTTAAGTAACCTTCAAGCAATATACTTAGATAAGACTAAAGATTAAATTGGTGGTAGTAGCAATGCAAATTGTGAATGGTGTGAGTTTAGAGTTTAAGGAAGAGATCATATATATATAGGCATGGAAGCCCTAAAGTAAGTATGAAGGTGTAGAGGCCAAAAAGGGCATGGGTCAAATTAAATGAGTCTCTGAAGTTATGACAAGAGTGCAGTATAGTTTAAAAAGTGAATATTCAGAGATTCTCTTCTTTACTGTTCGATGATGATTCTCTGTCACAGTAAAAGTTGTCATTATATAGTTTATAGTATAATTTACAAGTGTCTCCTTTCTCAGGGTAGATTCTTGTCAAACTTACCTTGGGAAAGCAATCATGTTCATAAACATTTTCACAGTGATTGTGTTTTTATTGCTAATATTGTTATTGGGTTTTTGGTGTTTTGTCGATTGGTAAATTTGTGGGAAGAAAAAGAAAGGTGATAGAAGAGTGCATGTGTGGGCGTGGGTTTTTGGAGCATTGAACTTAGGAACCATTTGAGAGTTGAGAAAGACTTAAGAGAGAAGTGAGATGACATTTGTGGGGTGACTGAGGAACACTCTTAGCTGTCTTAACCCCTACTGGTTTTTTGCCTTTTTTTTTGTTTCTCAGTCTCTTGTCTTTTTTATTCTTTAATGTTTCATCCTTTTGATACTGAGATTTAGATCCAAATTCAATTCATGGATATTATGGGGTTGATATAAATTTCCAATAAAGATGGATCTTTTTGGTATTTTTCCTAAGTTCCAACATGCTTTCGTTTCATCTATGTCACCTCGTGTTCTCTGTTCATAATGATCCATAGATTGATGTTTACATTACAGAACCACTGTCATGTGTTGATAGACCTCTTACAATGATAATATGTTCATATTTCTCTGTTATGTCTACTAACATGTCGCATCTTAGTCTGAGTTAAAAATTTGATGATATAGAATCTCGAAGTCAAATCAATTAGTAAGAAAATCACGTGTTGATCGATAGTCTAATAACAAATTAGAAAAAATTGGTCCAGGTACATTCTCTCTTTAACTATATGGACCGATTAAATATTGAACCATAGATAAAACATGTGGCCTTGTAACGTATTGAAGAGTCCTTGAATGCACCATTACAGTACAGTGCATTCTCATGTGCTTTTTATCCTTAATTAATTTCTTATCTTGTTCATACAAAATATAGTCTTGTTCTGATTAAATAATATAAGAAGAAGAAGAAAAAATGGTGGTGACAGCCTGGGCCATAGATGCACTGTGGGAGCTCTCCTTTTTTGTCTTCTGGTCGAGGGAGCATGTATGTCAGTCTATCTCTTTAGCTTCTCAGTTCTTAAATTTTGCTTTTATTGTTTTATATTTTAGCTCCCCATTGTTTTTATTCAACATTAATTAATTTATTTCTGCAATATGAGTAAAACTATATCAAGGAATACAACTCTAATTCATTATGAACCTCTGAAAATAAACTGCTTTACGAAATGAGCTTTATAGATTATCCACAAACCTAATTTGAATGACCAAGACTTTGCATAAAGTAGCGTAGTACTACTATTTATGTATCAAACTTAGATTTTTTTTTCATTATATACGAACATTTAAATATCAAATAATATGAATAAGGTTATAGACGTACTATATAGCTCAAGTGATCGACTATTGAGTTACTTCGATTTCTGAAATTGTTTCTACAAAATTTACGTGGCATGCATCGATTTAAAGTAGTCATTATAGTTATAGTTATCAATTAAATTGAGAATTATCTAGTTTTCTATCTAAAATCATCAAATAATAAAAATGGTATATAATATAAACGAGCATTTAAGTACATCTCATATTTCGAGAAGCCTTGTTTTCTAGATAAACTGAACTAACTTTTAAGATAAAAAGGAATCTTAAACACTAATTATATGGGATTAATCGGATCTATTTAAGCGAAAAAGATCCAATTTAGCCTACACGCGAATCTTTTGATAATACGAAAATCAAGTTTGATTAATGACAAATAAGAAAATTAATAGAAGTGAAGACGTGGGCAAGAAGAGTAAATAGAATGCATGGCATGCAGGAAACATGAGACAGACATAGTGAAGGTCCCATATTGTCTGGTCGAACCAAACCTTGACATATTATCACAACACTATCTATCTACTAACTAGTGTTTTTCGTATTGTCGTACTACTTTGTTATATCTTCATTATAATTAACTAAAATATTAGACTGTTTCTTTTGTTATCTAGCTGCAATTGTATGTGGACGTACTATTATCACTTTGATCTTGTACTTTTTTATTAGATTAGATTTCTCATCTCATCTTGCAACTTACTATTCATCATATTATATATTTTTTTGCATTTTTAATACATATTGAAAAAAGCTACATAAAATTAATACATATTGAAAAAAGCTACATAAATTTTTATCTATGGTTTGTTTGTGTAGGTTCATATTAACTTTGTGTCTTTAAATATAAAAATATATACTTATTCACTCCTTAACATTAGGATGTTTATCCTTCTTTTTTTAATTTTCTCATGGGCACAAATTAAACTTTATTGAAAAGTTGCACTGATGGGCTACAGTCTTTTCTAAAATATATATTTTACCATAATTTCAAAATCTCAGAAGCAATTTTGGTATATTGGTTAAAAGTATACAATTTCTACACGATGTTTAGAGTTCATAATAGGCGCTTGACACTTGACAGTAGGCCGAGCGATGAGAAGCCCATATTTTATTTGGGCCCATGAGTAAATTTGTCCCATTATAGACGACATCTATGGAATCGACCATGTCGAATGCAGCCCATTAAAGGCCCGTGAATAAAATGACAGCAAATGTGAAATCATTCATGTAGCTTGTGGGCTCATTTCCCTTACATGGATAAGGGGAAAAAATAGATGTACAGACTATAGAAAAGTGAATGGTTAATTTTATTTTCTCTTAAATAAATATACGAAATTATTCGTAAAGTTAGTTTATTTAATATAAAAATCTGCAAAGGAAAAAAATATAAGAACATGGGTCTTTATCCAAAAAAATAACAATAAAAATTTATATTATCAAAAACTAAAAGGTCCAAACATTCCTCTATTGATCACCGAAAGCTGAGATCAGGCCACGTGTCTCTCGCTTGTCTTGACAAGGATCTCCCATAGCCGTTGGATTTCAGAGAAGACATCGTCGGTGGGAAGTTGAAACCTGCAAAAAGGACACGTGTTCTTCTTACTAAGCCACGGCAATATACACTTCCAATGAAATAAATGCTGACATGGCATTTCACAAACATCTCTTCCTTGGCTCATCTCTTCCTTGCATATCACGCATTCTACTTCTCCGGCGTTAATAAGTTCAACCGTTCGTAGCGCCACAACAGCTGTTCTAGCCGCTGGAACTTCATACCCTTCTTTCTGATCTACTCGACGAAGGTGGTTGTAACCTCCCATTATGTCGACAAATCTTTTGCATTTAACTAGGGTTTCTATGTAAGGCATCAAGATTCCTGCATCGCAAGTCCAGAGACCGGACATATTATTTAACATGGTTTGAGAATATAGATTACCGAGAATGTCCCGCCAATTATCAGGGGAAGCTTCAAGAACATCTGGATGAAGCTGATGGGTTTCACAGAGAAAGAGGAGGAGGACCACGGCGTCGAGGTCCCGGAGTTTCATGGTGGTGGTAGATGAGGTGAGGGAGTGGTGGTTAAGGTGTAGAAGTAGGGGCTGTAGGAGAGATATGAGATGATGAGCGATGAGAAGGGTTTTGTTAGGAAGAGAGAGGGAAAGAAGGTGGCGGAGAGTGAGTGAGAAAAGGGTCGGAGAAGAGAGGACCGCGGCTAGACGACGGCGATGGTGGTTGGAGACAGAGAGAATAGAGTGAGTGAGACTTGTGAGTTGTGAAGGAGGGATAGATGAGAGTGACATCATGATGATTATGGTGTTTTCTTCTTCCATGTTTGATCTTGTGCTTCGTTTCTCAATCCTCTTAACACTTTCACTTTTTTGATGAATCTCTTGATTATATATACATACATGTAATTTATGAAGTCATTTGAGAATTTGGTGGTTGTAATAATATAATATTGTGATTTTTAATTAGGGAAAAATACAAAAAGGTGTGGTACAAAAGAGATTGTTGTCGGCTTTGCTTGTTTCGATTTATTTAATAGAAAATAAGATTGGAGAATAAAGGTGAAGAAGCAATCAATGGAGAAGAGTTGGCAAAAGTTATACACTTTAGCAAGTGACATACATAATTTAGCTTGCAAAAGTGTTTCATTTTGGGAAAACTATACATTGTGTAGAAACTAAGTATATCGTTATTAATGTTATTAACTCCACAATATAAACGAAATATTCAGAACACAGTATAACCAACTACAATTTTAAGTACATAGACCACAATTCATCAAGAGTTTGTTCATGTGAAGCTAGCTAGTTGGTAGGAGTAGAGTAATAATTTGGATAGGACTATTTATATTATATAAAACTAGTTGTCCATTTGGAATTTGTCTAGTTGCAAAACACAAATCACATAACCCAAAAACCCATCATTCATACCAAATAATCTGATAAGTGCTTTACCAAACTCATGTTGTTGTTAAGGACAAAGTGACAGTTCTCTAGTGTACATGACCAAAACAAAAGCAACAAAACAAGAGGAAGATGATCAAAAGTCAAAGTTTCTATAGTAATATCAATAACAAAAGGTTTAGCTAAATCCATAGTTTCTTCTACTTTTTTTTGATAGATTAATAATTCACATTTCACATGACCACACCATTCCATAACTCTAGTCTCTATGCATTTGTCCCAATGTGTTTTGCATACTTTCACTAACTCCCATGTCTCCCAAATCCTTAAACAAGATTTCAGTGGACATCAAAAATTCTTACAAGACTGTTGTTGACATTATCACTCCAAAAACTAATAATCTAACAAAAGCAAGTCACCAATTTAATCAAGTACATCAGATAAGAGTTTGGCCATTATTGGCTCTCACTTAAAGATGTGGCCAACAGTCTACAAATTTAACAATGCAAAAAAGCTACTTAGATCTTGTACACAGTCTTAAGTAACTTATGAATGAAGATTGAATACTCTTAGAACTGAGAAGTTATGATTACAAGATCCTTCAATTACAAGTAAAGATGACCCACTAGAGAAAATCAATTGAACAATAAAAAATTTATAATATTATTCATTCAACTGTGCTCTATTTCTATGGACATAGTGAAAGTTGTGCCCCCACCAAGCGTTTATAGTACAAAAGTTACTCACTTTTCTAAAAAGATGATGAATCACTTCAGCACATGGAGCATCCAAAGATAGAACTTTAGTCAAAATACAAGAAAGAAAAAGATTTGTGAACTTCAACTTAACCAGGGAAGAGAGACAACAACAGTTTTTTCAGCATCATGGAATTTGCAAAGAGAAATATTCCATATGCAGCTTCTCCGCTAGATCAGCTGGACCAAGAAACTCAAATGCTCTTTTTGTGTTCTTGTAATACATGAGGCCATCTCCAAATAATAGTGTCAAATTTACACTAAAATAGCGTAGTTTTAACACTAAAATTTTTTTTATCTCTAATCATAATATCAAATATTACACTAAAAATACTATTTTCTATCATTATATTATTAAATTAAAATTTATTTTCAAAATTTAACAAAAATTACTATAATTTTAATTAATAAAATAATTATGATAAATAAGAATCAGTAACTAAAAGAATAAATATAAATTATATTTTANATAATAATAATATATATATTTAAAAGTTAATTATATTCTTAAAAATAATATAAAATATATTTAATTTTATATTTTTATAATTTATTTTTAAAAAAAGTAACCCATTGTAGCATATAACATTAAAATAGTGTGAATTTTACACTGTATCATAACACTATTTTAGCGTAAAATTAATTTTGCCTTTGCCGTATACACAAGAAACTTATCTATCTTTGTAAAATATTCAAAATTAAAATAAATGTGGATATATATTCACATATTATATACTTACATTTTAGAGAACTTGTTGGGTGCACCTCCGCTGACCTATCGACACAGAGGAGAGCTAACTCAGCCTTTGAACTCCTCCAGTTAGATCAGTCTTTGATTTATCTCTAAGCTCGTGAACCGTATAATCTTTGCTAAACAAAATTACACATATCAAAACCCATATCAAGTGTAAAGCTACTAAAATTAATGGGCCACTAAAAGCCAAATAATTATATCCATGGGTTTATTATTGAAGAACACTTAATGGGTCGTAAGATGAAAAAAGCAAAAGTGCGAATAGTGAAAGCAAAGAGAATAAATTCGTCAATAAACCAACCAACCCATTTGGAGTTTGGTGAAAGCATCTGATTCTGATTTTTTTTCCCGAGTTTTGTGTTCGTGAGAATTAGATTCGGAGCTATCATCATAAGGGTTGCGAACCCATTTTTTTGTTTAACATATACATAATTCTGATCATATGTGACCAAGTGGCTCACGACTAGATTGTATTCAAACTTGAGATTGTAGAGAATTTTAAGATTTTGGTTCCAAACACAGAGAAACACTCTTTTTTCTAACCGAAATTATTTGTTTGCTTTTTCAAATATTAAACATTTTAGAATCGTATTATAAGTAGTTGTTGATGGTCCAACACCACCTTATTCATCTGAATTATAATTATTCCTCACAGTTTCTAGCAATCTCTCACATTGGTTTGATAAGAATCAGAATAATTAAAAATACATCTTTTCTAAAGTCGATTCCATATATTAAATTTTTTATCATAAAGAATAACCTTAAAATATATTTAAATTTTTTAAATAAATGTATATGTGACTACAGAACATTTCTATATTTTTATTCATACACAAAAAAAAAATCAAAGAGACAATAAACTAAAAATGTTATGTGCCTCTCAAGCATCAACAACAACCATTAGTTCAACTATGGACCAAACCTCACAGCCTTCTTCTTCAGGCACAGTCCGGCTCGGTGGTCGAGCCATCGATCGTCATAACCCTATCATACGTGACGGTCGGAGATTAACTCCTCCACCTTCTCCCAACCTTAATCCCTCTTCTTCGTCTTCTTCTACTTATCATACACCTCTGGCGACTAGGTTTGGTGTAGAGAGTAATGAACAAAGAGCTGTATCGAAGAGAAAGAACAAGAAAGGTGGCTGTGACGTTGGTAAGTCACCGGTTAGTTGTTTTAGCAGTGACACTCCTCAGGGTTCTTCAAGGTACTTATTGAGCAACCCGGTTTTCTTTGACGGGTTTGTGGATTCTGACCCGATTCCATTACCTATTGATGAACCTGAGATAACCAGAGGTGATTTGGATGATAGACTGATAATAAACGCCTCAAAATATATTTCATCTTCTTCTTCTTTCTTGGAGAAGAAGCAACCCGACTTTTTCGATGGGTTCTTGGATTATGAACCGGTTCTGTCTCCGGATAATCCTTTCTCTGAACCCACAAAAGCTTCTCCGACAGCTTCTCAGAGCTCTCTTGAGGATAAAGATGTTTCGTCGCTGGATTTCAAATTATCTCCTCTTCCTCCTCCACCTCCTCCTCCATCTCCACCTCCATCTCCTCCTCCATTGTCGTCACTGGAGAAAAACTCATCTTCTGATCAAGTAAAGTATCTAATTGTAATAATCAGTTTATGTATCAAATCAAACTTAACACTTTTTGTTTAAAGGTGGTTGTTTTAAGAGTGTCACTTCACTGCAAAGGCTGTGCAGCTAAAGTCAAGAAACATCTTTCGAAATTAAAAGGTAATTAAAAACTAAAGTATTTATTTTCAATATATATTTTTCTAATGAAATGAGTTTGAAATTAAAGATCATTTTCTTTAATTTGTTTCTTGGTCATTTGTTCGATGTATGCAGGAGTGACGTCGTTTAATATAGACTTCGCTGCAAAGAAGGTTACCGTGACAGGAGACGTAACGCCGTTAACTGTGTTAGCAAGTATATCCAAAGTTAAAAACGCACAGTTTTGGCCTGAGATTATTCAGAAGTAATTCTCTTTTTATGTTTCTCTGTTGTTTTTCAATGTTATTTATTGGTGTCTTCATTTTGGAAGACAAACTTTGTGAATTACTCTCTTTTAATTATGTTTATATTTGTTGGTAATGACATATTTATTATTTCATCAAAGCAAAAGACATATTTATTATTGGTGAGATAATGTTTTCTAAGAATTTTTCATAATATACTTTTTGTAATATTATGGATTTAAACCAAATAAAATAAAATCATAATTTTAATATCTGTCAAAATGCATACACCAATAATCAATATACATTTCATGCAAAATCACAAAAACCCAGATTTTGTGATATGAATCACATTAAAAATAAATAGGTGTTATATCTTTGCCTGTAAAAAATAAAAAAATGGAAAGGGCAAATAAATTTGAGATGTTTATTTTTATGTATTTATATAATTATAATTAAATAATCATATTAAAAATCTTTAAAAACAAATTAAATATGTGTATATAGTTGAAGGAGATAGTATTTGTAAAACATTAAAGTAAATATATATATAGCAAAAAAAGGTTTAGGAAAAAATTAACAAAAATCTCAAATAATCCATGAGAATTCATAGAAGTCATTATTAAGAATCTTCAAAACTCTTAAAATCACCCTACTTTTATAATCTCCAAACTCAAACAAAGATAATTTACTCAGTAACATGTCAAGTCTACACATAACCTAATGGAATGAGAAATCAATATAATCAATTTACAATCAAATGATATTGTTCAACTTATTGTTGTTTAACTGATAAGATAAGAGACATTTGGACATTATATAAACCCCATAAACTATATCATTGTGTACATTCACTACCAAGTAATATTGTGATGGCGAAATCAACTTTTGTTCTTGTCGTAATCTCGTTTGCTCTCCTCTTTGCTTGTGCCATTGAAGCCGACCGGTTGACTTTTACAATGTTACCAAAAGGACAAACTCCTCCATCAGGACCTAGCGGAGACTTCAGTCCTCCAAAACCATCCAATTCCCAACGCTTGACTTTTGGAATGTTACCAAAAGGACATGTTCCTCCAATGGCACCCAAATACGTATGATGATGATCGGTTTGTTCGTTCTGCGGATTCATTCTTCTAATATATACAAGTACTAAGAGTCCGCAATATTATTATACTCATTGTAAAAATCAAATATATATATGTATAAAGTTTGATATATGAATAAAATTGGTAACTTATGTGTTCCAAACATTACTCAAAAAAGGTGTTCATCATCTTCAACTCGATGAAAACAAAAATCCAAAATACAAACCAAACATTTCTCTAAGCATTCAAACAAAAAAAACTCAATTTTCACCGACTCTTAGAGAAAAGCTTGTTAGTATTGAGCACATTAGCATCAAAATACTCTTTATAAGGATGATTCTCAGGAACCAATCTCCTAAACTCCTCAAATTGTTTCTCTGCTTCATCTTTCTTCTTCATCAATGTATAAATCAAACCTTGACAAAGATATGGCCTAAAATCTTTAGGCTCATCTTTCACTAATTCTTGATAAACCCTAAGTGCTTCTATTGGATTCCCTTTTATAACCCTAATCTGTGCAATCAACAACATGAAATCTCTTATATCTTTCTTCTTATTCTCCTTCTTACATTTCTCAATTGCCTCGTTGATTCTACTCTCCAGTTCTAATAATTTCGATTCGGATTCTGAGTAAGCCATTACTAACCCGTGATAAGCTTCCACACGAAACGGATCTTTTGCTATGATCTCTTCGAATCCTTTCGTCGCTGAATCGAAATCGCCACCGTAAGTTTGTACCTGAGCTTTTAAGATTTTCCATTCTTCTTCTTCTGGATTGATTTCGATTAGTCGGTTCAGAATTTCTAACGCGTGCTCGATGTTTTTGGTCTGGAATTTGATTTTCATCAGTGATTGAAGAGCTTCTACATCGTTAGGATTGCTAGCGAGATGCTTCTCGAGTGCAGCTTCTTCCTCTTGTCGCGAAGAAATTCTATCAGTTTCGCTGGATTCTTCGGTAGCGAGACTCTCCGCAGTGGATGGCAGAGGAGGGGACGATATGGTAGTTGCGGTGGCAGGTTTGACGGCTAGGTGTAGAGAAGCAGATAATAAAGCAGCAGCTGTTGTGAGAGTGATGCATGTGTTTTTAAGGAAATAGGGTTTAGGGCTCGACGATGAAGACGCAGCTCTGATGGCGCGAGACAGAGGAGGCTTCTTTAGGATTCGATATGAAGTAGGTTTAGGTTGAGATCTATGATTAAAGCTAAGCCGGAGGTTGAATGTTTGGTCACAGTAATGAAAGTTAGTCAGAGACGCCATTGTTGGCTGGCTCCTCGGATAAAAACCCTAACGACTGCGATTAGATTAGAATAGAAGAAGAGAAGATTCCAAAGCAAATCCTATGTTCAGAACCAAAACGTCACCGTTTTAGTAGTGGGCTTTTAGTGGTTTTTGTACCTTGATGGGTTAAACAGACTCCTTATATAACTTTTTTCAGCTACTCCTTTGTATTATTTGTTGCACGCTTTAAGAAATGAATATTGTAAGGCTGCTCAGAATATGGACTCTTACACGCTTAATGGGCTTTCTGATATTAATGGGCTGATAAGAATCATAAAAAATGTCGCGAGTCGTGGTGACTCCATTTGACGTTTGAGGATTTATACATTTAATGGATTGTAATCTTTAGGTGAAACTTTTAATGTATTTTTGTGTATGCATGTAATCAAGATCAATTAATATCAACACATGGAACCTAAATGATATAAACCTAAATGGTTGTGTGTTTTGTGGAACTATGGTTAATAGATGATATGATTGATTCATCATTATTTCATTGAAAAAAAACACAAACAAACGAAAACTCATCATTTGTTGATTTGATATTTGAAACTTTTCTTCGTCTCATACTCGTGAACTTGTGGCTACAAAAATTTGATTCCTCCACATTAATGAAAACACTTTAATTGACCAAATGAGATGTTAACGTTTAGAAGAAGTATATACGAAGGTTACGCAAATAAACAGGACCGTTGGAAACTCTTATTTTACAACAAATAAAAAAAAATTAAATGCCAAAGAGTTTGGAACTATACATGACATAACGTTTTCATTGGTCTTACTATTTTGTAAGAGTGCAATGTCGTTTTAAGCATATCGTTGTCATGTTTGCTCTTTTTAATTTGTGTTGTCACATTTATCGTCTTGTTTTGTTCTAAAAGTAAAACTTGGTGTTGCAATGAATAAAAGAAGAAGGTACCACATATATTCCAATCTATTTTGGAGATATTAGATCGATCGACTTTCACATTAAATATTCTTGTTTGTTCTTTTAAGTTTTGCGAGTGGTGTAAAGAAATCAATCATTTATTTATCAAACCCGTTATGAAAAGAAATTGCTTAAAAAGCATTAGAAATACTTGGTTATGAATTATGATTTTTTTTTTGTCAATGGTTATGAATAATATGTTGTGTTAAAATAAAATAAAAATATAAATATTTTCTAAAGGAGAGATCGCAGATCAATCAGAGCTAAAGGTATTGAACTTGGCTTTAGTTAGTTAACAAATGTTTTTTTAGTATATTGTTGGTTTATGTATTTGACTAGGTTCGATTTAACTTAGTCATGGATTATAGTAAAACATAGTTTGCTCAGTTTAAAAATGTAGCATGTACAGTTTAACTGATTTATTTAGGACATGATCGAGATGAACAAGAAGTAAGTGAAAATATATAATCCGGATTCTAAAAACTAGAATCACCGTCTGTGGTAGGGGTTACATAATTGTATGTACATGCCATATTTATATAACCAGTCAAGTCGGGGTTGATCGAACCAAAGAACCGAAAATGTTGTAATACATTGGAAAGAAACCAATAGTTAAAGATGAATAGTGTCTATTCTAAACAGGACGAACAAAGCCTCAACACTGACCAAAAATTAAAAAAAGACAAGAAAACAAAAGTAGGCACGAGTGTTTAGCGGCCGTCAACAAATCCTAACACGCTATCCTATGTAGTAACGGACATTTTCACGTGCCTTCTACGTGGCATCTCTCTCCTTTCGATTTCTGTCCTCTCCACCACTTTTCTTCCCACCATTTATTTCCAAGTTATTTGCATTATGAGTTTAACTATTTCTTTTTACAAATAAATAGTTTATATAAAAATCAATATCATAATTCATAAATATGAGTCCACTAATCAAATCTAGACCTTAAAATGTGCGTGATATATGTAATTTGAAATATTTAAATGAATAATATCGTACAGAAATGGACCTTTTCAATGAAAAGGAGATTTATCCATTGGTGAATTTATTCATATTCCCTAATGAAAACTGTAAAAATACATATGTCTAAACAGTAGAATCGGTGGACACATATATACATACACATGCCTATATAGATGTGTATGTATGTAAGTAAGTGTCATGATCTTAGATTTTAGTTCTTGAAAGCAAATCTCGGATTCTTCGAGCTGTCTCTTTCTCGGTTGGTATTTCTTCTCGTCTTCTCTCGTATGCCTCGAAGAACTCTTTGTTCTCTTTCTCTAGCTCCTTCCACACTGCAAAATTTTAATCAATTCTCCACTCCTTCATTTTATCTTATAATATAATATTATATATGTGTGTGTATGCACCTGTGGAAGTGATGATAGGGTTGATATTAGCATGCTTAAACAGAGCATCCATACACTCTTCTTTACCCATGTTGAATACTATACATTCTTCTATCAGATGATGCACCTTCACCCAATATATATCATATGATCAGCGTTGGTTAAGAGAGAACATATTAAGAACAAAGATTGTTTTGGTAAAGATAAATAAAAGTTTGATTAAAAACCATACCAAGTGGATGTAAGATGCTTGTGAACTACTATGATCAGCCATGATATGATACTCTTATTGAAGAGCTTGTAGAGAGATCAGAGTGGTGGTGATGAAGTAAGGGAGAAAAGAGAGGCAGGTGAAAATATATATAAAATGCTTAAAGATCAGGAAAAAAAAATACAAAGGGACGTATTAAAATATTTAATAAGACCATAAAATATCTATAAGAGAGGACATATTTATTTTAATAAAGCAAAATAAAAAATATATTATCCTTAATCAAAACGGCGTGCTGGTTTCTGCCAGTATCAGTTGCTGACTTGTAATATAGGCTCGTGATGGGCCCGTTTTCGCACGTGGGCTTATGCTTATGATTGGTTAGAATGAGATTACACGAGATTTTACGAAATGGGAATGCATCAATCGCATGCTTACGTGACGATGGGCTCCATTTACCACGTGAAATGGGACCCACATAAATAATAAAACTACACTAACTATATAACCCTAATCATTCGTTTAGCATTTGTAATATTTTAATCAATTTGTTTGTATCTTGTCATGAAGCAAAGGCCACTTATTTCCACCAACCAACAATTGACATTATATATTGTAATAATTTTATTTAATGAATAATGTTAAACTGTATGAATAATCCCATTATTATTATTTGTATTAATCTTTCAACTTTGTCTCTGTTCCACAAAAAAAAACCTCATTAACTTATAATTAGGATACAAAATTAATAAAAATCAAATTTCCAAAAAGAAAGCTCCAAGTTATGCGCCTGACGACTTTATCAACGGGCTTAAACTTGGTCCATCAGTTTATATATATTAACGAAGGCCCAATAAAAGCCACATGTTACCCGACTATAACGGCCAACCGTTGATTATTATAATAACCATCATTCATCTAACGATGTAAAACACGACACGTCAGTGATCCGTGTGATTTGTATGGAGCCAATTATATTCATTCTACGAAAACGTATATATAAAAAATCGAAAGCAGTTTTCATTGCCCAGAAGAAAGCATTGTTCGTTCAATCTCGATTAATTGAATGGCGCCCAAGGCAGAGAAGAAACCGGCAGAGAAATCACCAGTGAAGGCGGAGAAGAAGATAGCGACGAAGGAAGGAGGAAGTGAGAAGAAAAAGAAGAAGACGAAGAAGAGCACAGAGACGTATAAAATCTATATTTTCAAGGTATTGAAACAAGTTCATCCTGATATTGGAATCTCTGGTAAAGCAATGGGAATCATGAACAGTTTTATCAACGATATTTTCGAGAAACTCGCTCAGGAATCGTCTCGTCTCGCTCGTTACAATAAGAAACCTACGATTACATCTCGTGAAATTCAAACCGCTGTGCGTCTTGTTTTGCCTGGTGAATTGGCTAAGCACGCCGTTTCAGAGGGAACCAAAGCTGTCACCAAATTTACAAGTTCTTAAGAAGAACCATATTTGATGAATGATCTGTTCTCGAAACTGTTTAGATTAAATCATTTATAAATAAAAACATTATTTTGCTCATATTAATGGCTTTGCAATTCTAGCTTCGTTTCATCTGATTTGAGATTCAATTTTTTGCAATTCATAATGACGATCAGGGACACATTGTTTACGACATGATGAACAAATGAAACAGAGAGGTTCTGTCTTTACAACGAGAGAGAGAGAGAAAGAGATTCCAAGTTTAACCTAACGGGAAACAGGTTTCTTCTTTGGACCTTCACTTCTTCTTCCAGCGACTCCTTTGTTCACTTTGGTTACTCAGATACCAGATTTGAATTTGACTTTGATCTGCCGGAAACTGCAACAGAGGAAAGAGATTGCTTTGGCGTTAGATAGCCACAGAGATTGATTGGTTGATTTTTTCAGTTGATGGAATGTTAAGCTCTTGGACTGAAAATTAATCAACGGCTATGAGATTGCTGACTTGGCAATCTTGGTTTTACAAGATCTATCTCCATAATGGCTTTATAATACAAAATAAATATGATGTGTCTAACTAAAATGATTTGATTATATTAGAAAGTTTTTTTACATTACAAATTTTTAGTTATATTTGAAAAATATCACCACTTTATAAGGGAAACAAATCAAAATTAATTGAAAGAAATTCTAAAATGTTCCAAAAATGTCGAACCTATTTTTAAATGTGTTGATAAAATTTATTTGAGGAATTTTGAAAAATTGTATGTGTATAAATCTTTATCGATGGTTATGGTCTTTTTTATCTGTCTCTCGTTTGTATAGTTTAACAAAAAGATGTGGATAGTGCAATATACAGATATAGAGAAAATAATAGGGAAACTTGCATATTAATAATTATATAAACATCCATTGTTAGAACACTGATGATCTATATATGGAAGTTAATTATCAAGTTTTTTTTTTCGTTAACACATACTATTGTATATGAAACATCCATTGAACAAAAAAACTTCATTGTATTTATGCTATTATTGTATCCATTGTTTTGTCCCATTAAAATAAATCTTATCAACTAGAAAATTCAGACACAGAAGAATTAAATACATGTTTGCTATCGTGTCGTATGGCTCTATGGTACGTATAACAACACTTAATTCCAATGAGACTGACATCTCCTCACATGGAGGATATATGTTTGTCCTAAAGAAAATAAAAATAAATACAATAATAGCATAAATACAATGAACTTTTTTGTTTCCACTAAATGCAATGAACTTTGATTGTTATCGGACAAGTTTAGCAATTACATTTTTCGACATGAACAGATTGCAGAAGTAAGACTATTCAAATACAGTTAATGGTGATTATTAAATTCTGTATTTATCACACCACATGGACTCATTAATTAAAAGAAGTTACTATACATTATGCAGTCTTAGGTTAAATCATATACTTACTCACATATACCCAATTAATGGTAAATTAATGGTCATGTTTTAATAATAATAATCAATATATAATATCATAAATAAAACTGTTTTTAAAATCTTTTCAAGAACCAATATTCTATAAGCAGTTAGAAAAATTATGCGATTCACTATTTTATTTTCGTCTTTATGTTTAATAACATTATTATCATTTAAAATAGAAATACAATTTTGAATGTAAATAAATCAAAGTCATGAAAAACTTTCCTTTTTTTTTTAATTCACAAGAATTTAATAATTTTAACAATACATTACCCAACCCATTTGTTTTCACCCTCTCTATATAAACTGGCCTTTATCTCTTTAACTCTCGAACTCATCACTCAGACAACAATCTCTCTTCTTTCTCTCTCTATCTATCTCTTTCACTTTATCTTCCTGTCTGAATCTGTAACTAACCATGTCGGAAAGACCAAACCGTCATCAGAGAAGACCTTCTCAAAGCGTACCGATCTCCCTTGAGGATCTCTCCGATGACATCTCTCTCACAGCAAATCCTCCCTCCTCCGTTTCTACTCAACCGCCGCGCCATCAGATCCCTCCGGTGGCTCCTCCGGCTAACCGTAGCAGCAATGACGACAATGTTAGCAAGGATCACAAGGGGAACGCTTCTTCTAATTAATCTAGCTTAGTTCCTTTGTTTTAATTTATGTTTCAGTCTTCTTCGATTCCTTCTTTTATTTTCTGGTCCGCTTAATAATCAGATTTTGTCTCTCCTTCTCTTATATGTAATGAATCAATCGTAATTTCGTATTTATGGTTTCGGATTCAAAGGAACATAATATAGACTAAACAATAGCATAAATGTGCCTAATAATTACTGAGCCAAGACTGTATTAAAGAATTCATTTTTCCTGCGTTAGGAAAGTTCAGTGTTGAAATGATAACTTAGAATCTTAACTTGTTATGGTTGACGTTGACCGAGAGATCCGTGAGTCTTCTACATTGAAAGATGAAAAGTTTTTCAATACTCAAACAGTAAAATTCACTCACTATTTCATAGGTCTATCCAGTAATTTAATAATTAAGTTTTTTTCATTTAATTTGAATTGTTAGAAAATGTGTTGAAATCAACAAAACAAAAGCATAGGTGATGTCTCCATTGACTATACATATAGATAATTTTAATTTGTCTGTTGAACATCTCTACTTATTTCATTTATATATGTATATGAGTTTGGTACATGTTGACTGAAGTCAATCTTTGTAGAGCCTATTCATCTAATCTTCATATTAAACCCAAAAAAATATTTATCCATATATAAATGCTAAACGAGAATAGCACCAACGGTAATTTCAAATGATTTAACTAAAAGAAGTATATAATTAATGGCCCAAGTGCAAAGTGTAGCCCACAATTAAATTAACTTTCACAAGATAATAAAACATGCGCAGTGCACTGTTCTGTTTTGTTCCTTTTCTATTTTCAGGATATATAGTAAATCTTTAGTACCACATTTTTCAGTTTAATCTGTTATGTCCATATAAAGACATGCGAATAATACGATTATCTATATTAATATATGTATATTTGATTTTTTTTGTAGAATAAATATTATGGTTTATAAGACCGTAGCATTTAATATTATCTAATCAATAAATTAATCTCAAGTACACATAGGCTGAGCTTTTGTATTTATACGACCAATGACAACTCTTTTTAATTTTAGAAACCAGAGACCTATAATTTTCGAATATATTAGTTATGGACTGAAACTTAATTGAAAGATATCGTAACCTACAAAAATCATATATGTATGATTAAATTATTACTAAACAAAATGATAGAATTCATGTGGCCACTGATTTTTGTCGCTATAAGATTGATCATGTTGCTGAAAAATACATGTATTGAATATTGATGTTTTTTCATTATATACTATTATATGGAAAAAAGTAAATAAAATGATTAAAGTAGATCCAAGTTTATCGGGAGAAGACTAGTCAATGATGCAACGGAGAAGATTCCGTCGTTGTTCCCTAGGACAAATTTTTTTTGTCATAATCCCCAAGACAAATTAAACAAATAAATATGTGAAATAGATAAAAAATTTTGAGAGGTGAGAAAATAACAAGTACAGCATGTTTAATTTCTCCTAGCCATCGATATGACGTTTGGTCTGTATCCAATGATTTTATTCCACGACAATCATCTATCAATAACCATATCTTCCATCTGGGTTAAGTCTCCAATGAGTCAATAAAGGTAAGTGTCTGAGGACACAAGAAAAAAAAAAGTGAAAAGACCAGTTTTTTTGTCTGAAGTGAAAAGACCAGTTACCAAAGCCACAGAGGCACAGAGCAGAAGTTAAAAATAAGGTTATTATGGTGTGTATCCTTTATAATGTAAATGTCATTTCCAAATAGTAAATCTTTCAAAACGGAAACATTTCGTAAATAATATTTAAAAATCTATTTGCTTATACTTTTTTTTGGGTCAATGTCTATTGGTTCATGGTTGGAAAAAGTTTATATTCCTTGTTAAATAAAAATATTTCTCAAATTTCAAGGAGAAAAAGAAAAAGAAAAAAGGAAACTACTATTTATCGAATTTATTCCAAAAGATTTTATAAAAACGTGTAACAACTTTGGTTAAAAAACTTTATGAAAGGAATCACATTTTAGTGAGAGCCTATGTTTATAATGGGCCCGGCCCAACTAATATCATCAGAATTGTTTAAAAATGTGCCAATGTAATCACATAGCTCTTAGGTTATAGAAAGTGATATATGATTCATGGAATAATCAAGTGATGAGCATATATATAATAAGACACCATATGAGTAAGTTGGAAATAAATAAGATAGATCATCACATTCCAATATCATTAAGTAACAAGAAAGAAGAACATCTTAATTTATTTTAGTGGTGTCATCAAAACCAATGTAGTTCTTTTTAGAAATTGAGTTTATGAGCTTAACACTGAAATCCCAGAGCTTTTGTGCCAAAGTCTCATCTCTAGCAAGTTTGCTTGGAGTGACTTCATTACAATCTGCAAAGTACTTTCCTGTTACTCCCTTCAGACTTGGTTGTAGTGCTACATAACATGTTGTTGCTGCTCCCTATCAACATTACATGGAGTAATATCACAATGCTGTAAATTTTTAGTAGCATAGTCATAGATCTTGAATCTGAGATTCTAGTAGTATTATAATACCTGAGGTATATTTTTCCACAAGTAGAAGCTGAAGAACTTCAAGAACCCTGTGATAAATAGAGGTTAAATTATAAATAAATAGATAATTTTAAAAAAAAGGGAATAATAATATAAAAGAAAAATAGAGAAATAAATATTACTGATTAGGAGAGCAGTGTGTTGGAAGAGATTGGTGAGGATGAGACCTGGATGAACTGAATTCACTGTTATGTTCACTCCCTCTTCCTACCAAAAGCAATGTCCCCAATATATATTTTTATTTTTATTTTACTAAATGTAATGTATATTTGTGATCTCTAACATTTATCAAGTAGTAACACTTTGATATGTTTGTGTATGAAAGCTACCTGAAATTGACGGGAGAGCTCATTAGCGTGTAATATATTTGCAAGTTTGGATTGACCATAAGCTCTTTTGTCCGAGTAACTGAAAGAATATAAACAAAACGGTTAGGTTTATCATATAGTGGTTGCAAAACCATAAGATCAGTGTATAGGATTGATCACCTGCAAATGTCATTGATGCTGTCGAAGTGGATTCCTTCTTTGTAAGTATAGATATGAGCTATAGATGATAAATTCAATATTCTTCCTTCAACACCACTGTTTTTAGCTGTGTTCTTCATTGTGTCTAAGAGCAAGTTTGTCAACATAAAGTGACCTATATGTATATAGTATAGTTCAAGGGTTATATTTTCAATTTTTGATGTTTATTTTCTGAAACAAAGTTTTTGAAGTTGTAATGTAATTTACCAATGTGATTTGTAGCAAACTGCAGTTCGATTCCATCTTCAGAGAGTTGGTATGGACAGAACATTACTCCTGCATTGTTTCTGCATACACCATTTTATATCATTTATACATATTTTTTTCTTTCACTTAAAAAATAAAAATTCTTGCTAACCAAAGCCTGTTAATCTTATACCAGAATAATTTTTTTAAAACGCTAAAAATTTGCGGTCCCCAACATTTCAATAAATACAGTTAATGCAAAAACATCAGTATTAACGTTGGTCATGCTGTTTATGTGGAAATCATTCAAAGCCTGTTAAATGTCAGGGAATACTCATATTAATTATCAAACGCTAGAAATGGCGGTTCAAACGCTTTTAAAGAATTGTAAGAGAGAGAGATAGTACATGAGGAGATTGAGTGGAAGATGAAGAGCATGAAATTCACGAACAAAGGCTTTGATGGATTTGAAGGAAGAGAGATCTAAGTGGAGAAGAGTGACACGTGCGTTTGCGTTTTGTCTGAGTATCTCAGCTTTGGCGTTTTCTGCAGCTCCCATGTTTCGGGCAGCGATCACCACATGAGCACCTCTCTTGGACAATACTCTCGCTGTCTCCATCCCTATCCCTCCTGTCCCTCCTTTTACAATAATCACAGCAATTTATATCAGATTTATTAAAATGATTTCAATTGATACAATTAAAAACATATAATAAATAATAATAACGTGAGCCTTTCTGCATAATACACATACTTGCATAAATAATACTATATGTAACAATCTAAATGTGTGTATATAATATACCTGTGATGATCGCTGTAAGATGAGTTGCATCGATCCCTTGAGTAACCTCTTCAGCTGTTGAAGCTGAACCAAACCCACTTG
>KE157515.1:57961-73912 GCA_000411055.1 Leavenworthia alabamica
TCTACAAGTATTAATCCTAATTTGTGAAAGAAAATGGTCATAGTACCTCTGAGAGAGTTATCATAGCTCTACAAGTACATACCTCTGAGAGAGTTTCATAAAATTCTACAAGTATAGACCAGTAAGTATAAACCTCACATTGCTTTGAAGATCAAATGTCTCTACAATGAAGCAAGAAGTTCTTCTACTATGTCTCCTTGTGATCGTTAAACGTTTCTATCAAGTTTATCTTCAGTTCCAACAAGTTTCAGCAAGATCTTCCAAACTTGGCCTCTTGTTTTCATCCGACGCCAAGTTTGCGGGGGAGTATTAGAGTATCCACATACAAGCCCAACAACAAAACCAAAGCCCATCTTTATATATCATGTAATTAGGTTTGTAGTCAAAGTAGTCTATATATATTATTGTAATGAACATGAATGAAGATATCTAGGGTTGCCGTAAGAGCAACCTCTATTCTCCTTCATCTTTATCTTATAAGAAAATATTTCTACTGTTCTTGGTTTTTGTAAATAGATTTAGATTTCTCTTTTATTTCTATTTAATAAAGCTCATTGAGCTAAAACTACTTGACTACAAATCCTTTCATATAGGTTAGTCTCTTTATCATGTAAAAAGAATGAAACAGACTATATAAATCCTATATATATATATATATATATAAGTATACTCGATTCATAACCTTTTTAAAATGTACTATCAAAGTTATACTTTCAGCTTAATAAAAAGTTAAATTTACAATACTATTCCGCTTGAAAATAAAAGTTGTTTTAAATAAAAATATTTCTTTATTGCAAACATAAACCATAATATTATTTTTTGATAATACATAGTCTATATACTATGAAAACAAGATCAAAATGGACATAAAGTAACAAGGTTACGTACAAGATTCAGAATCATTAAACGTTACTCAAGAATACTTATATCATTTAAATTTTTTTTGTTTGACCGACAGTTAAAACATAGCTTAATTTAGATAAAGCAACTATACAGAATATATTTAATAATTCGTAGGTCGTGGTCATAGGTGTTCCTTTCACATCCAGTTTCCAAATACAGAGAATCCAACTATGAGATTTGGATTACTATTTTTTCGCCTTCAAAAATTGATTGCTCAAACCCTAATAATGAATAGTTAGGTGGTAGATTTACACTGTCGAGATTAATGACATATTTATTTTCATTATTTTAAAAATACAGCTAATTTTATAGTATCTCCAAGTGATCTAACTGTCAAAAGCTTTATACGTAACGTAAAACGAAGAGAGTTGAACAACTTGTAAAGGTGGTTGAGAGTCTTGAGACTTGAGAGTGATAGTTTTTTTATTCAAGAATCAAGAATCAACTTGTTGGTTCATCATACTTGGTATGCATATTGTAGTACCTTAGCAACAAATAATTAATTTATTTCACCTGCAACGAAGCAAATCTTATAGCTACAATAAACCAAGTAACCTACATTTATAACAGCTTAAGTAAAAAAAAAGAATTATACCGGTAGATCTATCTCAACCTATTAGGACGGTCGAAATATATGAATAGAGTAATGAAGGTCCGGCTTGATGGCATGGGGAAGTGAAGTGACCATGTGAGAACTCTAATAATAATATTGTTGACATACATTGATACATACAAATACTTTATTATAATGATCATTGTTCGATGGATCTAGATTTATTTTTTATTGACGATCCATGGATCGATTCCTGTTAGATGTTGGCAATGACAGCATCCTAATATTAATGAATTATGTGTCCGTAGTAACTACTCCATACCGGGAATGCGTGTGGTTCACATGGCTATCCACATCTTTGATTTTGACAATGCCCGCAAATAAAGGTATTTAATAATATACAACGTTGTACCAATTTTGTTGGTGAAGGCCCATGGATATTTATTACTCCATTAAGCCCATTAAGAGGCCATTTAGTCTTTACCGAAAAGTAAGCGTGGCATTTGTCGTAATTCTATGACTATCATATGAGGTAGGCCGGTTACAGAATGATGACTGTTGGGCCATAATATGGGACGTATGATTCCTGATAAGCCCATTAAGAACTCAAGGGTCTCTTAGTAAAGATAAAGAGTTTAGGGTAACAAAATAATATTAGGTAAAAATGCGTGGCATTTATCGTAATTCTGTTGAAAAGATAATAAGAGTCTCTGTCTCTCTGGGAGTGTTGTTGTTTTCCTCTTGGTCATTTACTTGCAACAAAACCCTAGAGCTGCTGTGCTCTTATCGATCTAGAAAACAAAGACAAATCTGGCGAAGATGGCTGGTGGCTTAGATATGTCACTTGATGATATCATCAAATCTAATCGAAAACCTACTGGATCTCGTGGCCGAGGCTTTGGTGCTAATAGTACGGGTGGTGGTCGTGGAGGATTCGGCGGTTCCAATTCCGGTCCATCTCGCCGATTTGCTAACCGTGTAGGAAACAGAACGACGCCGTATTCAAGGGTCAGCGATTCTCCCTTAACGTTCTACATTCCCATCAAAGCAATTCCTTAGGGTTTTTATGGAAAACAAAGTTGAGATTTTTTTTTTCGTTTCTTCTTTGACGAATAAAACAGCCGATACAACAACAACAAGTTCAAGACCCGATGTGGGCAAACGACGTTTTCGCTACTGATGCGTCTGTTGCTGCAGCTTTTGGGCATCAAACTGCAGTCGTTGGTGGCTCATCTATTGAGACTGGAACTAAGCTTTACATTTCCAACTTAGATTATGGTGTCTCCAACGAGGATATCAAGGTTTGGCCTTTCATTATATATGCTGTAGAAAGGTTATAATAGCTTCAGCCTTACTTAGAAGCAAACTGTGGCTTTAATTAAATTTTGTAATTTGGAGCTTGTGGTTTATTATTAGGAGCTTTTCTCAGAGGTTGGTGACCTTAAGCGATATGGGATTCACTATGATAGGAGTGGAAGATCCAAGGTACTTTTATTAGCTTGTCTACTGCTTCAGAGATTTTGTTATCAAATCCTCTTATTTTGATGAAGTGAGAAAAAACATTGCTTTCAGGGTACTGCAGAAGTTGTTTTTTCGCGTCGTGCTGATGCTTTGGCAGCTGTCAAGCGTTACAACAATGTTCAGTTGGATGGGAAGCTGATGAAGATTGAGATTGTTGGAACTAATCTTTCAGCTCCAACTCCTCCTATTCTTGCTCCTGCTCAAATTCCTTTTCCTACTAATGGGATACTTGGGAATTTTAATGAGAACTTCAATGGAAATTTCAATGGGAATTTCAATGGGAACTTCAGGTTTGTACTGTTTTGCTTGGTTTAGTATGCTGTCTTAAACACTTCATGATATCATTGTTAGGGTCTATTGATCTATTGTTATGTTGTTCTTCAGTTAGTATCTTGATGAGATGCTTTTCTGGTTTGTGGATTCTGATATGTTAATTACATGATGAACCCTTTTACACATGTTAAATATTTTGGATTACCTTTAATACAACAGAGGAAGAGGAAGAGGTGGTTTTATGGGACGGCCTCGTGGTGGTTTTGGTGGTGGTAATTTCCGAGGTGGTAGGGGAGGNAAAAGGTATCTGCAGAGGATCTTGATGCTGAATTGGACAAGTACCACAAAGAGGCAATGGAAACAAGTTAAAGAAGAATATATATTGAATGCCAACATGTATTCCTTCCTTTAGTGCATGATATGCTTTTGTATTATTATGAGGATCTTTAGATTGATGCCACTGGCTCTGACATTTTCGTGGTTTAGTTATTTATTTTCTGTTTGTGAGTTTTTTTAAGTTGAGTTCAGAGAAACAAGCTGTGTGTGTCTACTGTGGAACTCAAACTCTTCTAAAGTGTTTTTACAAAACACAATTCCATCTACTGTCTCTTGTTAGTGTTTTAACTAAATGATGAAGCTCCAAATGTTTTTAGTAGCAGAGCATGGTAAATTAAACATCGTTGCTTTATTAAGTTACGAAACTCATGGATTTGTTTCAGGTCTTCGGAGATTTGTAGAAATAAACCCAAAAGATGTAGTATTTGCAAGCAACATAATTATCCACAAAACAAGTATTAATCTTGGCTAGAAATTATAAGAGAGTTACAACTCAACACAATAACAGCTACAAAAGTACTAAGAAATAATTTTACTCCAATTTTTAACTCCTTGGCTTTCGAGAATTTGATCCCTTTCCTATCAAGAAGATGACAAGAACATAAATAAATTACATATAAAGTCACCCTTTGTCATAAAAAGTCAGCTTTAAAGAAGACAAACCTTTAGGTGGTGGTTGACTTAGTTTCACTTGTCACCACCTTGCTTTATTTGAATAAGATTCCGATCCTGCAAAACTAGGTAATGTAAATGACTCTTTTCTCATGGTTGGTGAAGTTGAAGAACATATCACTAACCATATCATAAACAGGAATTTGGTTACGCCAAAACTCTAGTGTTGACACAAGCAACCTTCCTGCAACATTTTCAAAAAAATACCTTTCTTTTTTACTAAATGTTATCAACGGAGCCTTTGAAAGTGAAGAAGTTATATTCTATTCTCTCTATTAACCTGATCTTGACCGCTTCTGTCCTAATGAATCAGTAGACACAACGTTGGTCTTCTGCATCTTCGATTCTTTTTCCGGTGTAACCTTTGCATTACAAAACAATGATGATTAGAGCATCAACTACTATTAGCCAACAACATAAATATCATAGGATTATTGGTTACAAGGTATCATTATGATTCATATTCCAATTGATGATGACTAGAATGCAAGAGGCGTCAAATGAGGAAGTGGTTACCTCCATATCAAATTCGATATTTCTCTTTGTTTTCCCCCATGACAAGTCTTCTTCCTCAGACTCCAAATGATTCATAGTCTTCTCACTTTCCATTGATTTTTTCTTCTTTCCAGGCTTGCTACTAGTATTTATCTTCTTCAACAGGGAATGTAGAGATGGCTTCGGTCTCTTCCGTTTAACTTTTTCAACGCCATCTGTACCAGAATGCTTATTACCAGAACCATCCTCGGTGATAGCCAAACATTCATCCTTTTCTACATCATTGCTCTTAGACTTAATTAAACATTCACTACCATGATCTCCATCATTAGTAGTAGAATTCTGGATTTTACTCGCATCAAGTTTCTTTTTCTTATCTGCGCTTTTGACTTTGGTCCCAGAAAAATTCATGGGCTTTACTGCATTTTTGCCACTTTTACTGGTCTTGTCACTTTTCTTCCTAGGCTTGCTACTCTTATTCAAATCTTTAAACAGTGACTGTGGAGAAGCTGTTGTTAGTTTAAGTTCATCTTTATGCTGATCTGAAGTCAGTGATTCTCCGTTAGCACTCATACTTGTTACTTTATCAACATTATTAGCCCCACTATGCTTTCTAACACATCCATCCGCTGGCGATATTACTTCATTATCATCTGTTTCTACATCACTACTTTTAGCATTTACCAAACCTTCACTGCCATGATCTTCATCATTACTACAGTTCTGGACTTCACTGTCACACTTGTCTTGGTTATTGATAACCTCACATTCATCTTTGTCTACATTACCACTCTTAGCCTTATGAAATCCTTTGTAACCATGATCTCCATCAATAGTGGTATTATGTACTTTACTCAGTTGTGCAATTTTTCCACCAGATTTTGATTGTTGACGAAGATACTTTCTTGGTCTAGAACCATCTTTACTATTAATCTCAGTAATATTCGTCTCAGTCACAGTACTTTTACATCTGCTCTCGGCTGGAATATCATCTAGGTTCTCTGTGCAGTACTTACATGGTGATAAAATGGGAGAAGAAGCTGCACCATAAGTAACATTTTAAACAAAGATGGCATCAGAAGAAAAAAAACAGAGACATAAAGATGTTGTTGTTGCAACAAGTCCTAACCTTTATGGATTGTATTGAGATCAGAGTCTCCTTGAAAGCAATCGTTACAAATTCGTTCCCAACAAGGAGGAAACCCAAAGATGAATTCACGACAAATCTATTTCCAGAAAGACAGAAATGGTTATTTCATTAGTCTCTTAAAATAGCTCTCAAGTTTGAAACAAAAGAAAGGAGCAACCTCAGTTTTAAAACCATTTTGAACAACTCGTTCTTTGTTAAGAAATCCACGGAGATTGATGCAGAGTCCATCAGATGCTTTGAGTGTGAAAACATCCAACGCTTTGATGATTGGAGAAGATGTAAACACACGCTTTGCTTTCGACCTGTTTATCAAATTCAAGAATAAAAAAACAACTAATCTCAGAAAGAAAAAAAAAACCTAGAAGCTTACTCGACTGAAGCTTCTAATCCAGCAACACCAAATCGTTTGCCCTCGAATACATTTGAACATTTGATCAACCACCAATCTTTCAGGACCACCTTAGAAAAAGAGGTTTTTTTAGTACACTGATCGAATAAAACAACACTTGAGTGAGTAATACTGCAATTAAAAGAGTCCACTCACCGTTCTCTGGAAATACGACGAATATGTATACCCACCATCGCCGTCGATATTAGATTCCTGATGGTCATTCATAGGAGCTGCCGCTGGATACTTACTTTCTCAACTGGGAGATAGGGGAGATAATGAACGGACTCTGATTGAAAAAGTTAGGGCTTTTTTTTAGCTGTTTGGCGAGGATATTTGCGCGGAAATTGTGTTCCGGTTTAGGTAACCGGTTATTTTCCGAAGCAATAATAGTAACATGTAATTTTATAATTTGACTAGTGAAATAAATATAAATTTTAATTGAATATGAACAAAATATCTGAATAAAAGAAGTTGATTTTAGGATATTATATATTTTTATTTTTAATATATAGGAAAAGTATTTTGTTTTTTATTTTATTTGTTGTTGTTAAAAAAAAGAGGAAAAATATCTCACCGAACCCCCCTAATTTCCATCTTTAAATATATTGTTCCCACACTTATATCACAAACCAATAAAACACATGAGAAGTGCCAATGTGTACAATTTAGGGTTTTACCTCACAGCCACCGAACATTCTCGAAACTTTTTAAAACAGCCTGGCGCCTTAGATCTACACTCTCATTTACCTATCTGTGACCGTTCGATCAAACTCAAGCCTCAACCACCCCAACTCTATATAAACATTATCTCTTCACAAACCTAGCCGTCCTCTCATCTTCGTCTACCTCTCTTTTCTCAGTCGTTGTTTTTTGATTTCTTGTAGTGTTAATCTTTCGATTTTTTAAAAATGTCGGGTAAAGGAGAAGGTCCAGCGATCGGAATCGATCTCGGTACTACTTACTCTTGCGTCGGAGTATGGCAACACGACCGTGTTGAGATCATTGCTAATGATCAAGGAAACAGAACCACGCCGTCTTACGTCGCTTTCACAGACTCCGAGAGATTGATCGGTGATGCTGCTAAGAACCAGGTCGCCATGAACCCGGTTAATACCGTTTTCGGTACGTAACTCGTTTACTTTGCTCTCCGAAATTTAAATCTAGATCTCGTTCGTCGTAGTCGTCGTGTATTTAGATTTATGCTTTTGAAAAACGATAGAATATTTTGGATTTAGATATTCATCAATAGATCTGACATATTATGAGCTAGTTTCACGTAGATCTTGTTTTCATTATTATAACTTCATACATAAAGATTGTTATCTTGGAAGATTTTAAATTATTGCTTTGGATCTCAATAGTTAGATTTTCAAATAAATCGTAGATGATCTTCAGTCATCTAGATAGTTTATCTGCACTGTGATACATTAGTTATAAACTTTTGGATGAAAGTACACTTTTCGGATCTATGTTGCTTGGTCACTAATTTTGTTTTCATTTATTAACTCTTTATTGATTGTTTTAGTTTAACTGAATTTGTTTTTATGATGTTGCAGATGCTAAGAGATTGATCGGTCGTCGATTTAGTGATACCTCTGTTCAGAGCGACATGAAATTGTGGCCATTCAAGATTCTTCCAGGACCTGCCGACAAGCCAATGATCTACGTCAACTACAAGGGTGAAGAGAAACAGTTCGCTGCTGAGGAGATCTCCTCCATGGTTCTCATTAAGATGCGTGAGATTGCTGAGGCTTATCTTGGTACTTCAATCAAGAACGCCGTTGTCACCGTTCCTGCTTACTTCAACGACTCTCAGCGTCAAGCTACCAAGGATGCCGGAGTTATTGCTGGTTTGAATGTTATGCGTATTATCAACGAACCTACCGCAGCTGCTATTGCTTACGGTCTTGACAAGAAGGCAACCAGCGTTGGTGAGAAGAACGTTTTGATCTTTGACCTTGGTGGTGGTACTTTTGATGTCTCTCTTCTTACCATTGAAGAAGGTATCTTTGAGGTTAAGGCAACAGCTGGAGACACTCATCTTGGGGGTGAAGATTTCGACAACAGAATGGTTAACCATTTTGTTCAGGAATTCAAGAGGAAGAGTAAGAAGGATATTACTGGTAACCCAAGAGCTCTTAGGAGGTTGAGAACTTCCTGTGAGAGAGCGAAGAGGACTCTTTCTTCCACTGCTCAAACCACCATCGAGATTGATTCTCTCTACGAAGGTATTGATTTCTACTCCACCATCACTCGTGCTAGATTCGAGGAGCTCAACATGGACCTGTTCAGAAAATGTATGGAGCCAGTTGAGAAGTGTCTCCGTGATGCTAAGATGGACAAGAGCACCGTTCATGATGTTGTTCTTGTTGGTGGTTCCACCCGTATCCCCAAGGTTCAGCAATTGCTTCAAGACTTCTTCAACGGCAAAGAGCTTTGCAAGTCTATCAACCCTGATGAGGCCGTTGCCTACGGCGCAGCTGTTCAAGGTGCTATTCTCAGCGGTGAAGGTAACGAGAAGGTCCAAGATCTTCTATTGCTAGATGTCACTCCTCTCTCCCTAGGTTTGGAAACTGCCGGTGGTGTCATGACCACTTTGATCCCAAGAAACACAACCATCCCAACCAAGAAGGAACAAGTCTTCTCCACCTACTCAGACAACCAACCTGGTGTGTTGATCCAAGTGTACGAAGGTGAGAGAGCAAGAACCAAGGACAACAACCTTCTCGGTAAATTTGAGCTCTCTGGAATCCCTCCGGCTCCTCGTGGTGTACCTCAGATCACTGTCTGCTTCGACATTGACGCCAATGGTATCCTCAACGTCTCTGCTGAGGACAAGACNGCTGATGAGTTCGAAGACAAGATGAAGGAGTTGGAGAGCATCTGCAACCCAATAATAGCTAAGATGTACCAAGGAGCTGGTGGTGAAGCCGGTGGTCCAGGTGCCTCTGGAATGGATGATGATGCTCCTCCTGCCTCAGGCGGTGCTGGCCCTAAGATCGAGGAGGTCGACTAATCTGTTGGATGTTGACCTCTCTCTTTTCCTATCTCTATATTTTTTGCTCTGCTTATTTTGGATCTGTTAAGACTTTTTTATGATGGGCTTTTTTATGGAGTCCATTTTTTATGTTTTTTTGGTTTAGTATTTTGAAATATGGATTGGTTTCCTTGCTATGATGACCGAAAAAAAAAGATTTCAGTTCTCTCCTTATAGTTATGGTTAAAACTTTTTAAATTTTCTAAACACAAGATTTCGTCCAATGTTTCAAATAATTGTAAGTTTTTTTTTGTCATAAATAATTTAAATTTCTATATGGTAATTTAAATATCATATCATACATGTTTCGAAATGGGTAATTACATATTGAAAGTTAATCTACGATGGCACATGTGTTTTAAATTTTACCACTAATTAATTATTTTTTTAAATGTCTGAAAAATGTTAAAACTAAGTACTAAAGTAAATGTAAATTGCTTTTATGTGGTCTTAAAAGATACATACAGAGACCAATTAAAATAACGTTTTAAAGCCCATACAAGAAAAGCCTTCACCGCGGCCACAACCAGTAAACGCCATTAAATTTCAGAGTGGGACCCATTAATCTGCCGCATAAACTTACGTGGCAATTAGTGACCCGACCCACACATCTGAACGTTATAGCAGTTTTCCAATTTTCAAAACACACGCTTTTCAGTTTTCAACAATTTCCCGGAAACAATTTGCATATGAATTGGAAAAAGGTATCAATTAATCACAACCGTCAGATCAATCTCAATATAATCGAACGGTACAATAACATTACCGAACATTCTCGAAACATAAGCCTTAAGCTTATATAAACCAAACATTGACACCCTTCTTCTTCATAACTAAAATCAAGTCTAAAAGATTTCTCTCAGATTCTTAAAAAAATCTTATTTTCATCTAAAGCTTTTGATATAATGGCCGGTAAAGGAGAAGGTCCAGCTATCGGAATAGATCTCGGTACTACTTACTCTTGCGTCGGAGTATGGCAACATGACCGTGTTGAGATCATTGCTAATGATCAAGGAAACAGAACTACGCCGTCTTACGTCGCTTTCACTGACTCCGAGAGGTTGATCGGTGATGCCGCTAAGAACCAAGTCGCCATGAACCCAATCAACACCGTCTTTGGTATGTAAACTCATCTTCAGTGATATTTGGTTACATAATTCTGATTTCTAGGAAGATATACATAACTGTGGAATATGTTGAATTTTAGGGTTTATCAAGTAGTAATTGATCTGGCTTTGTTTTCTCTAATTGTGTAGATGCGAAGAGGTTGATTGGTCGTAGATTCAGTGATACATCAGTCCAAAGCGATATGAAGTTATGGCCTTTCAAGATCATTCCTGGACCTGCTGATAAACCAATGATTGTTGTCAACTACAAAGGAGAAGAGAAACAATTCGCTGCTGAAGAGATCTCTTCCATGGTTCTTATCAAGATGCGTGAGATTGCTGAAGCTTACCTTGGTTCTTCTATCAATAACGCTGTGGTTACTGTTCCTGCTTACTTTAATGACTCTCAGCGTCAAGCTACTAAGGACGCTGGTGTTATTGCTGGTTTGAATGTTATGCGTATTATTAACGAGCCTACTGCTGCAGCTATTGCTTATGGTCTTGACAAGAAAGCAACTAGTGTTGGAGAGAAGAATGTTTTGATCTTTGATCTTGGTGGTGGTACTTTTGATGTTTCTCTTCTTACTATTGAAGAAGGTATCTTTGAGGTCAAGTCAACAGCTGGTGATACTCATCTTGGTGGTGAAGATTTTGATAACAGAATGGTTAATCATTTTGTACAAGAGTTTAGGAGGAAGAACAAGAAGGATATTAGTGGTAACCCCAGAGCTCTTAGGAGATTGAGAACTGCTTGTGAGAGAGCAAAGAGGACTCTTTCTTCCACTGCTCAAACCACTATTGAGATTGATTCTTTGTTTGAGGGAATTGACTTCTATTCTCCAATCACTCGTGCTAGATTTGAAGAGCTTAACATGGATCTCTTTAGGAAGTGTATGGAGCCTGTTGAGAAGTGTCTGCGTGATGCTAAGATGGACAAGAGCTCAGTTCATGATGTTGTTCTTGTTGGTGGTTCTACACGTATCCCTAAAGTTCAACAACTTCTTCAAGATTTCTTCAATGGTAAAGAGCTCTGCAAATCCATTAACCCTGATGAGGCTGTGGCATATGGTGCAGCTGTTCAAGCAGCCATTCTTAGTGGTGAAGGAAATGAAAAGGTTCAAGACCTTCTATTACTTGATGTCACACCTCTCTCCCTTGGTCTTGAGACCGCTGGTGGTGTCATGACCACTTTGATTCAAAGAAACACAACGATCCCAACCAAGAAGGAACAAGTTTTCTCCACTTACTCAGACAACCAACCTGGGGTACTGATCCAAGTCTACGAAGGTGAGAGAGCTAGAACTAAAGACAACAACCTTCTTGGAAAATTCGAGCTCTCTGGAATTCCTCCGGCTCCTCGTGGTGTTCCTCAGATCACTGTCTGCTTTGATATTGATGCCAATGGTATCCTCAATGTCTCTGCAGAGGACAAGACAACTGGACAAAAGAACAAGATTACAATCACCAATGACAAGGGTCGTTTGTCTAAAGATGAGATTGAGAAGATGGTCCAAGAAGCTGAGAAGTACAAGTCTGAGGATGAAGAGCACAAGAAGAAAGTTGAAGCCAAGAACGCTCTTGAGAATTACGCTTACAACATGAGAAACACAATCAAGGACGAGAAGATCGCTGAGAAGCTTCCAGCAGCAGACAAGAAGAAGATTGAAGACTCTATTGAGGAAGCAATCCAATGGCTTGATGGTAACCAATTGGCTGAAGCTGACGAGTTTGAAGATAAGATGAAAGAGTTAGAGAGTGTTTGTAACCCAATCATCGCTAAGATGTACCAAGGAGGAGCTGGTGGTGAAACTGCCGGTATGGATGACGATGAAGTTCCTCCTTCCTCAGGTGGTGCTGGTCCCAAGATTGAGGAAGTCGACTAAGAAAGCTTTTTATTAGTTTTTTTGCTTGTTGAATGATATTAAGGAATCTCCCAGTTTAATGTATGTCTTTTACCTTTGTGAGCTAGTTGTCTTAGAACCTCTTTCTTTATAATAATGCTAAGTGATTTGTCACTAAAGCTTTGTTTATGAAATAGATCTAAACGTCATATTTACATTTTACACATGCGTGTCGAGTTTTTAGTTGGGATTAAATAAGAGCACAACCATCATCATACTACATGTAATGTCACTATCAACAATATAAATCACCTTACTCTTTTTGTGAGTCGAATGAATGCGTTTGTATAGTGTTTTACTAATCAAATAAAATTATGGTTAAATACAATTTGCTATGATGAATAACAACACTATAATATTCCAACCCAACATAAAGTGAAAAAGTTACATTTAAAAACTGCATTTTAGCTTATTGTACACAAATGATTCTACAAAAACAAAAAATAAAAACATGGGCTGCATCTTTCATTAAGTCAACATAAGCTCACTGGTTCCTCCGAGGTGGTGGTGTGGCCTTAGACAAACTCTAACCTCGTGTTCTTCCTCTATTCCTCCTTTCAGTTTTGGAACCACAATCTCTAGAACTGGTCCCATACCATCAAAATATGCTTCAATGTTTGCTTCTTCTGGAATCCGATTTGGCAATTGTATCTCCCTCATGAATTCCCCTGGAGGACAATGCTCAGCTGCCTTATCAACAAGCTTGAAAGTCCGGTCTTTTCTCTTCACAAAGGAAGCCCTTGAAGTGCTCAATCCCGTCACCTTCACGATTCCATTTGTGATACTGTTTCTCCATGAAACCTTCACGGTGTTCAAATCCACAAATGGTAGAGTTATTACAACCAGATAAGCTTCTTCATCCTCGTATACAGTTTTTGCTGCAGTAACAGGCCCATGAATGTTCTTCATCACTCCAGTGAAGTCGTTTACCCAACTGGGCGGCTCCTTAGCGATGTTGTTAACAGTCAAACAACATTCTTCTTCGCTGCTTCCAGGAGATAAAAACTCTTTTCTCTTCTTGTTGTTGTTGTTGCCTCCTCCACCTGGAGATTGATCTGATGAGTCTCCATTGCTACTGAATGATGCGTTGCTTGTCAAATGCAAGCCAGAGCCATTGAGAATCTTCTTAGCATTATTTGGTGCTGGTTTAGTAACATGAGGTGGTCTCTCAAGCTCAAAGTCTGTGTTGGGAAGATTTCTCCATGAACCGAAATCACTAGCATCAGGAGGGATAGTGAACTTCAAATCTCGACCAGTCAGCTCCATCCATCTCTTCTTATCTTCTTCACTTACACACAACAAACTCGGCGAAGCCACAAACTCAATCCCATGAAGACATTGAGGATTAGAGAGTCCTCTGTAATGCTTCCTTTGCATTCTGTGAGAGCGAACAAACCCTTTCTCCGCACTAAACGGAAAGGGACGTTCACCTTGACGAGAATGGCCATTCATATAACTTCTCAACTGCATTTTCCCGAGTGCATTCTCAGGTTTATCCTTAAAAGCCCACATATACATGTTCTCCATATCATGCTGAACAAGAAAAACATCAAGCTTGAGATCAGATTTATCAAACCCTGTAAAACACCCTCCTCCGCCTCCATTACTAGTTTCCCTAATGACCTTGGACTTTGATTTCTCGTTCAGCGCAGGTCTGAAGTAGAAGCTGAAGAAGAACCAAGCTCCCCACATACTATCTCCTCGTTTCAAGCATTTCTTAGTGACTTTACTTGGAACTACATTGAGAAATGTGTCGGTCTCATAAACATGAGAGGTAAGACCAACATCCAAAATGTTATCACAGTTCCATGAAGGAGAGGTTCGTCCAACAGAGAAAGGCAGATTGATGTCAGGTGGATTGTAAAGAGTGATTTGATGATTACCATTGTTCATATCAAGATCAAGTTCTTCATGAGATGAGCCACTAGAATCCATAGATAAGAGAGTTGAAGGATGATGATTCTCCATTGACAAAACAGTGAGGATTGACCCTTTCATTTCACAAACTTCAGTTTCCCTTCTTCTCCATCTTCTTCTTATAGTTTTTTTTTAATATAAATATGAATAAATCGAAACGCTTTATCTTCAATCTCCACAAGATCCCCCAAAATCCCAGATCGATTTAAAGATCCAAAAATCCCAACTTTTATCCAGAAAAGAAACAAAACCTCTTTCAATCTCAACCAAGAAAGATAAGAGATTTAAAAGGTGAAGACTGCTAGAGAAACACAATATCCAACCCTAACCCTAGAATTTCCCGATAACCTCCAAACAGCGGCGGGAAACTCCGACTCAAACCCATCCGTGAAATATACATCTTCTTCTTCCTCTTTGCTAATTTTTTGTTCTTCTTCTTTCCAATTACATAAAAATCTAAACAAAAACAGACTTTGAAGACCAAAACCTAAGAATCTGAAGAAATCGAGCCCAGAAAATACCTTTTGAGGTTAGAAACAATGAATCGAGAAGAAGAGATTTGCGGATTCCATAGGAAACAGCAAAAAAGCCCCGCCATTTTTCACAATTATATCAAATCCAATCTTTTTTCACTCAAACCAGATTGAACAAAAGTTTGTATTTTTTTATTTAATTATTTGAGTTAGTGAAAGCTCATTTCTTTTGGAAACGGTGGGAATGAGAGGTGTTTAAGTAAGGAGAAGGGAAGGTTCGTGGGTTGAGTTAGAACCAGCCTGAACTAGATACCACCTCATCTCATCTCTCTCTTTTATTTATTTAATTATTACTATTTTTACAAATAAATATTCATTTTTTTTCTTTTCTCTAACAATTTTATGGGTGCTTACATTTCCTTATCAAACAAACAAACAATTTTATCGACTAAACCGGTTTGTGAATTTTAAGTTATATATAATATAATATATATTCATTCAAGTGGCAAAAATAAGTGAGGAGAAAAAACAATTTAAAATAATATTATTATTGTTTTAACATTTTTTTCTGTTATTTTCTATGGTCAATCTTTTTTCTGTTGCCTCTTCTCTGGTTTAAATGGTCAATTTCTCGTAATAAAATAAATTAAAATTTTATTATGTAAATATTGTATACACAACAATTAATAATAATATTCTTACTTTATGTAATATATGTGGAGACATTGTTGGTGATTTAGATGAGTGATATGATTTCTAGTTTTAAAATAATATTATTATCAATTTTAGTGCCTAATTGCATTATTGTGCCCCCAGTGAGTGTAGCAAAATTAATATTAATTTATGTATAATTATTTATCGATTGAAATAAATTTATTATGCGTTATCATTGGTGTTAGTATACAACGTGCTACGAATTTAATTAATTAAATCCAGCTTTGTTGACTACCTAAGTACATATTATAAATGTTAAAACAACCGAATTAAAGGGTTTGTGGATAATTACGAGTATTCGATATTTTAACTTTTAAATAAAATGCAATTAATACTATAGATTATAGATGTGGACTTACCAAGGATAGTTTTGGATTGTGTATAAACAGGTTTTTAGTATATTTATAAAATGAAAAATTTATGGAAAAAATATAAATTAAATAGCAAATTAAGATCATAAAATTCAAGAAATATACTACTTTTGTCGGTTTTAGGAGCTCCTAAAACTC